>JANHGN010009656.1:0-22142 GCA_024605025.1 Megaceryle maxima
AGCCTCTTCTCACTCGTGCCCTGTGATAGGACAAGGGGGAATGGATGTAAGCTGGAGCACAGGAGGTTCCACCTTAATGTCAGGAAGAATTCTTTTCACTGAGGGTCACGGAATGGGCTCCCCAGAGAGGTTGTGGAGTCTCCTTCTCTGGAGATTTTCAAAACCTGCCTGGCTGCATTCCTTTGTGACCTGTGCTGGATTGTATGGTCCTGCTCTGACAGGGGGGTTTGGACTCAATCTCCAAGGTCCCTTCCAACCCTTGACAGCCTGTGATACTCTTCATTGACTAGTGGAGAGTCTTCCCTCTTCCAGGCTTTCTCTCTTATATCCAGGGTCTGGAGTCCACAAGGGCTGGTCTTAAGAGTAAAGACTGAAGCAAAGAAGGTGTTCAGCAAGACTTCAAGGAAATGATACAATTCAAAACCTACATGATAACATACCTTCACAAGTTTCTTGGCCACCTCAGTACAATCCAAGTGCAACTATCCTGGTCTTAGCAATAGCCCTTCACACCCAACGCAGGAAGAAATGGGGCCCAGCAGGTCAATGGAGGTTCTCCCCCCTCTCTGCTCTGCCCTAGTGAGACCACATCTGGAGTATTGTGTCCAGTTCTGGTCTCCCTAATTCAAGAGAGACAGGGAAATAGTAGAGAAAGTCCAACACAGGCTATGAGGATGATGAAGGCACTGGAACATCTCTCTTATTAGGAAAGGCTGAGAGCCCTGGAACTGTTTAGCCTGGAAAAGAGAAGACTGAGAGGGGATTTTATTAATGTTTGCAGATATCTGAAGGGTGGGTGTCAAGTAGAAGGGGCCAGTCTCTTTTCAGTGGTGCCCTGTGATAGAATGAGAGGCAATGGTCACAAACTGGAACACAGGAAGTTCCACCTCAACATGAGGAAAAACTTCTTCACTGTGAGGGTGATGGAGTCTGGAACAGGCTGCCTAGAGAGACTGTGGAGTCTCCTTCTCTAGAGACTTTCAAGACCTGTCTGGATCTGTTCCTGTGTGGCCTGCCCTAGGTGATTCTGCGCTGTTAAGGGAATTGGACTCAACGTTCTCCAGAGGTCCCTTCCAACCTCTACCATTCTAAGAATCTGTGATTCTATTCAGAGAAGACTATTAGAATGACAAAATATATTTTTAATAGAGGTTAGCACTTGCGCTAAGCACACATGCCCTTCAACCTACTCCAGACTTCAGTCCCTTAAGATTTTATTTTCAAATATTAGCTTTTCTCTTTGTTAAAAAAAAAAAAAAGAAAATTAAAAAGGTCTGTTTGTGATTGTGTGCCAATTTCTGCTGTTCTAACATTAGTTCATGTGACAGTTTCATGTCTTTGAGATTTTTCACTTCCCTACAGATTGCTTTCTTGTTTCATGTTGGGAGGCTTTTCTCTATAAACTATTTATAGGAATGCACCTGTGCTGAAGTGAAGAGTGCTTTCCAGCATTTCAAATAAAGCTCTAGCACTTGGTTTGAAGCACAAAGCTAGAAGGTTATCAGTGTAAGTGGCATGATTATACTCAAATGAAGTGCTATTTTATTTCCAAAGCCATGCATGCACTTGTGTGTAAAGACACTGTGTAAAGACTTGTGTGTAAAGACACTGGGCTATGGCTTGAAGCCAGAACAAAGACAACCATGTTGATTTAGCTAGACTAACATTACACACTAGAAGGAAATAGGTCTGTAGGGCAGATAACCTATACCCATAGAAGAAACAAGCTACAGATGATTGAGCTCACCTCCATTACTGTCCTCTCAGATGCCAGATTCAAGGATGGACAACTCTCTTCAAGGCCACCTTCTGCATTGGAAAAAAAAAAAAAAATCATGTGCTTATCTGCCCTTTCCAAGAGAGGATAGACAAAGCCATGTTTTCACAAAAAGGCCTTTTTTTCTGCAGCATAAACCAGCACTCTCTGTCTCTCAAAAGCTGGGTACCTTACCAAAATTAAAAGCAGTCAGTCAGGACAGATTAGGAGAGATCAGAACAAAATAAAGCTCATAAAGTAAGAGTTCATGCAACCAACACGGTCCAACATAATGACTGTTAATAAGTCATTATGGTATTGATGCACACACATGTATATACACACATTTTTTTTCATATATAGACATGAGTAGAGAAAACACCACATAAATTTCAACTTTGATGCCGCTTGTGCGACTCAAAGACACAAGCTACCACAAGATGGCACTGTCGGGTAGCGCTTCCTCTACCAGCAGCGGCAACCACTCAAAACTGCGACTTTGACGTAAATGCAGGGGTCCCTGCGAGCAGTTTATTAAACTTGGGTTGGTTTTTGTTTTCTGGTTTTGTCTGACTAGCTCTTCCTGGCCACTTTCTGTTTCTCAGTAACACTCATTACATCTCCGCATTAAGACAGTGATTCAGGTTGGGACTTCTGTGCCCTGGGATCTGTCAGGACACTCTCAGGACAGCAGCAAGGCTGACAGCAATTTCATATCCTCAGATCCATGTGCTGAGATGCGAGGACACACTCTGGAGAGTCTGCACTGACAAGTGCACCCTGTCCCTACTGATGGAGCAATTTGGGCTACAGCCTGCAGAAACCTCAAGAAAAAGCAAGCTAAGTAAACGCAGGAGCCATGGGCATGCTGACTGCCACTGTCCAGGTGAAAAAATACCAGTATAAGAAACAATACCCAGCTGATGTCTTCAATACCTTGTTCCTGGGACAACAACATTAATTTTGGCCACACTGCAAGAGACCAGAGCCGTTTCCACTTCTGTGCAATCCTTTGAGACATGCGTGGAGACCTGCCTTATTAATGCCCAACTCAATACACCTGGTCTGAAAATAATAAAATGTGGCGGCAACTCAGCCACCCATGAGCTAAAATGGGAAAGACCCAGAGTGCAAAGATAATGCATCCACACCGCTACTCACCATTAGTTCCTTTTATGGGATGATTGTGAAACTAGCTGCTGGTTTCATTTGAGACCTTAGTTTTGTGTGCACCTACCATTTCCTCTGGTAGTGCCACTGCTCACAGAACACAGCATCTTCATTAAACAAAAGCTTTTCTCTGGTTTAAGAGATCAACACAGTAGCCTTCCATTTTTCCCTCTCCAGGAGGCTCATCTAAAGGTACAGTCTGTATACATCCTATGGAAACACCTGTAAGAATTGCCTGTATTTTGGTGGACATCAGTTGTTGTGGGCTGTGCTACATCAGCACCAGCCAAGCTATGCTGAGCAACCATAAATCCTCTCAACTGGCCAGCTGGGACAGGTGGGGTGTGCTGGTGAATCTCACGGAGCGGACTGCAAATCACACTTATGCAGGAAGCTCTCTGTGTGTTCTTACAGTTTCACTAAAGCTGATCCCACAGTTTGACTGGTTGCTCCTTCCTACAAACACCCAAAAATATCATAGTAGTACACCCATGACCAGAACTATTTTTGGGCAGACACAAGCTGCTCTGTCCCTGCCATGGAGGAGGGATGAACTGGTCATGAACGCGTGTCCTCACTGGTACCTGTCTGACACTGGCCATGTTTAACCATCCTTTTCGACTCTGGAGGACCAAACTGAACCAAGGTGAATTAGATAATTTTAGCACAGCTGTAGACTGTGGGTCTCTGAAGTTAGGAAGGAGATGCCACTCTGCATGCTCAGTGTCTCATTGGTGAACCTCTGAATCAAATACAGCTGACGATATTCTGTACCTTAAAATATCACTCCCATGGTTGTGCTACCTTTAAAGGCCTCTGCCTCAGCTTGGAGATGCTGAATGTGGCCATAAAATACAGCAGTTGGCAGCTTTCCTGATGTCCGGTTTTGCAGTCTCCTGCAATTGCTAAGAAAAAAAAAACAAACCAAAACCAAAAACAATCCAACCAAACAAAAAATCTGCTTGAGAAAAACACAACCCTCTAGTCATCCAAAGCTCCCAGCTGCACAATTAAGACAGTTCACTGTAAGTCAGGCTTTAATTGCTTATGAAGATGAGGAAAAGAGTACTGAGCAACCCTGAAGAGCACTAATGTGAAGCAAAAGGCCTCCAGATAGAGAAAACACTGTTTGTATTCCAACCCAAGTACAAACAATAATTTTTAAGTCACCACTGAAAAATTCAGCTTAATCTTACCTGCTCTTTAGACAGAAAGAGCATCAAAGTACCTCTACTGGTAGGTGAGAGCATCATGAGCTCTTTCTGTAGTTCTCCTTTACAGGACTGTGCTGGAGTTGGATGAAGTCCCCAGCATCTTCCCCCCTTAAAAGAAAGAGGCCAACACCTTTTCAGGTAGCATGCTGTGTTAGCCTGCTCAGAATAAGACAACTTGTTAGCTTAACTCACTTTGGCCATGCAATTTTTGTAACCTCTAAACACACTCAATAATATCAGAAACCAGTCACAGCACAACACAGAAGTTATCTTAGACTCAGGTCTGGGCTGATAAGCCTTCCATTTCCCCACTGCATCCAGCAGTCTTCACAAGGACAAAGGCAGTTTTTCACTCACCTACTAGCTCTCTAACTGGGCAGTGCCTTTTCCTGTCTCTTTTTGCTCTGGATGATTAAATCTTGTTATCTGAGATGATATTTTATAGCTGTCTAAGAGAACAAGTCACTGAGAGAACAAGTCACACATGCCTTTAGGGTGGCTCAGAAACACATTTGCCTTCACCTTTGACATTGATTCATTTGCACTTTAAGCATCCTAATTCTAGACCTGAGACCCAACTTACTGTGTTGTGGGTATGAAGTACAAGTAAAGATGTATCTTAGACATTTGTGAAAGCTAAACTGCCAAGCTACTTTGATATATTTTCCACTAACAAAAAGAAGTACAACAGAATTCATGGTGCTGTACTGCAAATGAACATGGTTTTGCACTGTACAAACGTGCTTCCTCTGAAACAGATTTTGATTCCTCGAAAACGACAAGTGCTGCCTGCTGTTGCCTGATTTAGCAAGAGCAGCACTTGCTACACCTTGAGGACAAAAGATTGAGAAGGCTCACCCACCTCCACCAAAAATAAACCCCAAAACCCACAAAAAACCCCTACTCATCACTGCCATAAGCATTCAAATTTTTACTTACACATTTCCTTTTAGCTACTCAGAGTTTGGTTCTTCAGCCACTATTCATTTGCTAGCTGGAATGCAATACTGGGAAAAGGAGAACGTTGATAAGATTATTGTGCCAAGGCAGGGAAATCAATATCAATATACATCCATCACATTTTAGCTCTTAAAACAAACAAACACACACAAAAACCCCCACCCACAACAATCAGAAACAAACAAAGCTCTTCTCTTTTGTGCTGAAAACCTCAGAGCCATGCAGCCACCTGGGTCCCTGGAATTCAACACGTAACAAGTAGCAGTGCTGGCTGATAAAAGCAGCGGAAGCACAAAGGACTAGCTGAAATAATTCCTGCTGAGTACATTCATGTATAGCACCTAGTGGGAGAAATTATAAAAGATGTCACCAAAGACCAGGGAGAAATGGGCTCTAATTTCTCAGCCAATAATACATCTGCAGGTGGGGGAGTGAGTCATTCAAAACTTGCCCTTATTAAATATGCTCTAGATAAAAGTTGTCAAAATTTAATCCAAGAAGGCCAACCTGAAAAAGAATGACACCAACAAATTGCATGCTCACCTACAAGCAATGAACCCATTCTTACATTTCTTTTTGTGGCTCCAGATTCATTACAGTCCATTGCTGAGACTCACAGCTAGCCTACAGCTCTGAGAAGTTGAAATCCCTTCCAATTCCATAAGGTGTTTCCCAAATTATATGAAACATGTGGCCTTCATTTCCTCTGCCACTTGATTTACTTATAAGGATTACCAAAGCTTTGTTTGGGTTCTGTTTTTTGGGTTGGTTTTGGTTTGTTTTGGGGTTTTTTTTCCAAAATTTCATTTTCAGATGAGCCGGAAAAAAAAAAAAAAAAAAACCAAAAAAACAAGTGTTAAGAAATTGCAAGATTTTTCTTTTCAAAAGTCCTGAAATACAAATGCTGGTGCTACATTTCTCTGCAGGAAGTGAAGAATCTCCCCAGAAGGACAAAATTAGCTCCAAAATCAGGTGGCAATTTGAAAAATGTCACTTAGAGCTTTTTTTTTTTTTTTCTATATTTACTGCCTCAGCAAAAGGTTGCAGTGCAGAAGAGATGCTCTCAGCACTAGCAAGAGAGTTTCACACTTCAGAGGGGTTCCAGAGCGACACTTTACACTCATCCATATGAAGCATCCATACGACATACACAGATGAGATCACATTTAGGGTTTTATTCTTCTGACACTTATGTTGCTTGGAGATAACATTACTATGTATAAGAATGTAAAATTGTCATCAAATGGCAATTAATGCTTTCTTCAGTAAATGATGTCACTTTATGTAACCATGAACATCTGTTTGATGCCAGTCCCAATCAAGCCACAGCTGTCCAAGACCTGAGGAGACCAGCAGCTTTGGGTCCTTTGCTATGTCCCACCCACGTCCACCATCTCCTGAAGACAGCAGTGGATGAATTCCCCAGTATTCCTGCCATTCACTCTTTGCAAGCGTAATTACCTTCCCAAAAGGTCTATGTTGCATGACACCTTCCAGAGCAGAGGAATTGCTTCAGACTCCATCAGGAAAGTCCTGTTGATGTAAAAACCTTGAAAGATCATTTCAAGAAAATCCTATCTTGGCTACTGTATGACTCACATAAAGCACTAGTTTAGAGCTCTGTATACCTCACGCCTCTCACCAATAAGCATTTGTTTGCCATCTTGCAGTTATGAATCAAACACCTGAACTGACTAAAACTGACACAGGCCCTTTAAGTAGTTTAACAGCTGCATTCATGTAAGTAGCTGTATCTTTCAGAAGCATCTAAGTGCTAAACTAGTCATATACAGTATGCAAATTGAACAGAAACTAGGTGAAGCTGTTTCTGTGAATATAGGGAAGAAATAGGGAACAAAATAGGGAACCCTATTTCTATGACAGCCTCTCCCATAGCTTTTTACTTCCCACCTTTCCTCTAGCTCAAGGATTAACTGGAAATTTGATGATAGCCACCAGAAGCCTATAAAAGCTCTCAGCTGCTTCACACCAGGTTGTCAGTCCAGTCCAAAACCAGACCTGGTTTCAGAGGTGCTCCCTACCCTACATTGACTGCTGACTGGAAACAGTTGAGGATTCAAGTCTTCACATTTTTACACTGTCACTTGCCTATATAAAAAACCCACAATCTGTTTTGAAACAGGAGAGAGGGAAAAAAAAAAAAAAAAGAGAGAGAGAAGGAGGATGTGGTCATGCAATTTAGTAACAGTACTGGTAGGATATGTCTGTAAGCAAATGCTCTCATGCTCTATAGAACAACCTGGACTGAAGCAATGCTGCTCTGCTTGCTGGGGTTCGGGTAAAGTAATTCATATTTTAAGTAATAATTGTTTGTTTCAGTAATTTCATAGCAGTGTTGATTATGGAGCACTATTTTTAAGCTAGTTGCATATTCCTTATAAAGGTCAAGCAGTAAGATCAAACATGTAGTGTCATTTAGCTTAGAGCTGAAAGATTTCTGCTTTAGTGATAAGCATGAATATATTCTGTTGCAATCAAAATACTTAGAATATTGTAACAAGAAATTGTCAAACTACAGCTGAAATATATGGCAGATGCGGTACTTACTGCTCTTCATTGCACTAAGCCATTTTAGTGCATCCACAAGAGAATAATTTATATCTAACATGAATAAAGTTCTAGGGAATAGATATAAATGAAGCCTGCTTCATAGCAGCAACATCACTCGGTTTGTATTAATTAGGAGGGTAATTATGGCTGTAAAAGTCCTTGCTGATGCAGGGACCTGAGTTTTTCTCATTCCTCTTTTGTAGTATAGCTAGATTTAGAATGATGGGTTTGCTGCGTTCTATCGTCCAGTTATTATTTCCTTACTATTAAAGCTACATCTACATTTACAGTAAGCTTTATCTTTTATGAGGATGTTCCTGCTAATTAAGAGTATCCTTAATCTATCATCCCCAATCTGTGCTAATGTACAGACTTGCACGAATCCCAAATAGCGCCAGATGAACTCAGATCTGAGCTATAAAGAGAAAACCAGTCATGCATTCTGCTGTGCTGTATAAAACCTAGCAAAGCTAATACTGTAAACCCTTGCTTTTCCATTTCCTAGGTCTGTACCTTTGCTGCTAGCTCCTGCTATCTGTAAACCCAATTAACATTTAACTAGTCCACTGGAAGTGGGAAATCCTCACTCAGTAGGCGAAATAAAGAACAAATGGAGTAGCGATGACACAAGGTTTAGACCAGTTAAGACACATTCCCTCGAGTAATGTGAATTACAGGTTCTTCTTTTATCTTTCAGCTTCTAGAAATTGTCTGAAACAATACTAGAGCTGGAGGCAATTCCTTCAGGAAACTCACAGAGCACTTTTCTTCAGAAGACTGAAAAAGACCTACCATCATGTCTGTCTTTTAAGAAGTCAAAAAAGGAGGAGTTGGGAAATCGTAGATCACTAAGCCTGGCTTCAGTGTTTAGAAAAATACTGGAATAATCCACAGAATTTGTTTGCAAGCACCCAGAAGACAATGCAGCGGTAGGTAACAATCTGCACAAATTCATCTGAGAATGACTGAAAGAGAAGTAATTTGTCTTTATTCTGTGACACTCTGACAGCAGTGAGCAGCGGGGTGTAGGAGGGGGAAACAGGCTTCAGACACTATGTCTAAAGAATTTCTCATAAGCAAATGAAGGAAACATTGTCTGTATGAAATTTCTATACGATTAGTGAGTACCTGCTGGGATGCTAATCAGTCTCTACCACACAAGAAAGATATATTGAACTGTACTGAATACCTTTCAGATTCAGTATCATCAGGTTTTTTATTAATAATTTGGACACCACAGTAAAGATGATGCTTATAAAATTACTTCAAGGTCGTCAGTGAAAATAAACCTTCAAATAATTTTGGGCAAACATTACTCAGTGTACACTATTTGCAAAAAAACATCCCTTGGATTACTCAAGATGTGAAATTTAAATTTGAGGCTAGGCAAAATGTTAAAAGTATGAGGTTCTTGAGAATCAGGCACTCCATTTGAGTACTTGAAATTACCAGTTTAAAGGCTGGGTAACATTTTCTTGAAATGAACTGTTTTCAGGAGCAATACTCTATGTAATTTTGTACTACTGAATACCAAAGAAAAAAAAAAAAATCAGTGAAATAGTAACCCAGTAGAAGTAGAACCAAAACTCATTCTTTTTAGAGATATCACAAGCAAATTTCTGATATATTTACATAGCACAGAAAGCACCAGACTAGCAGGTGTTGTCACTCACCCAAAATGTTTAATGTCATTTGATTTTTCCCCAGCTCAGTAGATGCTCTTGGTCACAGGATGCACAAACTCACACCACAGCACAATGCTCCTATTCACTCTTACCCTGTTCTGTTCTCGGGTGACAGCAGCATCTCCCTTCAATAATCCCTTGCACACAGGGCATCAATGCATCTCTACCTTTGGTGACATTATCTCACCCCTCAGGTACCACAGTCACGTGATGTTCAAAGAAGCTACAACACACGGCTGGTGCAGATGGATTGATGCAATCTCAGGTTGACTAACAAACCAATGTTGTCTCTTTGTTCTCATGTCTGACAGACAGATCCACTGATAATGATCAGATTTCCTTTTGCTGTTTCCTAAATTCACAAAGCTGCTGAAGTCCCACTCAGGTAGCTCAGTCCAGTTCTCTGGACCTGGCTCTGATCAACAGCACCTCCCCACAGATCACACTCGCTGCTACAATGGGGTCACCAGGGGAAGCATTGCCAAAGAGTAGCATCAGCAACTTTGTGCATCCCTTTAGTAACCCACCTTCAGCCTGTCTGTAGTCCTCATCAGCTTTCTTGCAATCATTTCCTCACCTACTTAACAGCCCTTGTTCTAGCCCCTGAGTTTTCTCAAGCTATGTAGTTATTTCTAGTACACTTCCCTGAAACACAAGTGCCTTCAGTCGTAAGCCTTTCCCTTATCTGAAAAAGCAGACAATTCATCAAAGAATGTAATGGTCTGTCAAGATCTGTCCAAGCCTTATTTAGTAGTTTTCCTTAAAAATCTATATGAAGATTTGACTCAGCAGTTATAGACTTGCTTTAATCGCATGTGACAACTCTTTTCTTCAACAGAGAGATTACACAGGCCTTTTTCCAGTTACACTAACAACATACATACTTCATAACATTTATTGGGCTGGACCTTCAGCTTTATGTGCCTCTTCTTTAAGTAGTTGGAGCTGGAAATACACTGTTAGCCCTAATACAAATACGTTAAGTTCTGAGTGCATTCTGTGTTCAGATACATTTATTCCTCCTATCACCCACTGATTCCTCTAAGTCATCCCAGAACAATATCAGCATCCTTGTGAAAAGCAGACTTAAAAGATTTGGCAAAACTGAAGGCCATCTTCTCCTTCTTATTTATCAGATCTACTTGTTAACTATTTCTCTCTCAGTCTTTTTTATTTTTATTTTAGCCAGGTAAACAAAAAAATCTTTCATTAATTGTTCTTTGGTTTTTTGAGCAAAGTCCAGCTCCATTTCTTAGTGCTAATGAGCTACCCGTGACTTTTATCCTCCAAAGCAAAGATTCTTCTCTTAAGTTCTTCTTAAAACCTCTTCACTTAAGTGTGAAGACTGAAGAAGACACTTCAACTGTGTCCTAAAGTTTAAGTTGAGCTACTTGGTTGGTTGAGCTGAACTGGAAACTCTAACTACCAACTTATTCTTCTTCATTAGGATTTTTTGTGATTTTGATCTAAATAAGTTATCAAAAAAGCACTTTTAAGCCATGTCTCCTTAAAGCATATGTATCTTTTCAAGAAAGGTGGTAACTATTCTACACAAATTATACTTTTTAAAAGAACTGTATTACTAAGATGTCATGCCTTCCCTTTGCTAATCTTTGCCAGATTATACAACACATTCAGGTAAAATTTAAAGTACTTGCAAACCCAAAATATAACCAATACTGCAAGTTAAACACAAGCTAGAAAATGCGCTTACTCAATTTGTACCTAGATAAAAGATCAGTCTTCTTAAGCTGACCTTATAAAAAAACCTGTGTCAGATAAAAGCACTATAGGAAATTAAAATATCCCTATAATATATCCATATATCCATTTTTGCAGGAGCAAAAAAGAGAAAAGCACATCAGAAAAAAAGTATAAGGAATCAGGTATATGAGAGTAAAATCTGAGCAATCAGTTTGAACTGCCTTAATAAGGTACAATAATTTCATTACTTTCTGTGTAGCAAAGGAACCAAGCATGAGTTTGTGGTAGTTTCAGTAGATGTACAAATTACTGGAGATAGTACACTTTAGAGCTTTTGAAAACATATGTGTGAATTGGCCAGTCTCTTCAACATCTGAGTGGGATTATTTTAAAGAACATGATACCCAGTGGTTGCTGACTACCTGCCACTGAGAATCAGTCTCCTTTCTAATAGATCAAGCCACTCAAACAGGAAATAAAAAGGTCTGTGCTTGAAACAAGGACTCACTTTCAATAATAGCCAAAGACTGATCCAGTGTATAGCTCAAAACCAAAAAAAGCCCAAAGCTGTGTGTGAAAGTAGCTTGGTTTGATATATCAAGGCATTAACTGTAAGCTTTACACATTTCCAACCTGTTCTCTCTGTCATTTTAGGGGAGAAATGACCAACAGCAACACAGAATGCAATTTTACAGACGTCGACAGATTAGCTACAGCCCTGCGGATGGGGATCTCCATCCCCATCTTCATTCTTGGGCTCCTTCTCAACGCCTTGGCACTCTGTGTGTTCTGCCGCTTTTGGAAGAAACAGAACAAAACCTCAGTTTACATGATTAATCTTGCGCTTGCAGATATCCTGCTGCTTCTCTCACTCCCACTCAAGCTGTACTACTCTGCCACCGAAGCACCTGGACTTCTGTGTTCATTCATAGAGTCCCTCTATTTTGTCAACACATATGGCAGTATCTTCATCATTGTCTGCATTACAGTTGACAGATATATCTGCATAAGGTACCCATTTGAAGGTCGAGCTAACCAATCCCCTACAGGGGCTATCTTGATTTGTGGCTTCATCTGGGCTGTAGCTTGGCTTTGCAGCAGCCCAATGTATGTGTTCCACAAGAAAGATTCTTTCAAATGCTTTCACAACATGTCAGAACAGGCATGGAGCATACCCATCATTGTTTCCGTGGAAATCTTTGGATTTCTAATCCCACTCACAGTGATAGTTTTCTGCTCTGCGCAAAACGTCTCGATTCTTCTGAATAACAAAAGTCAAACTAAGAAGAAGATAGACGGCAGCGGCTCCTTACGAGTCATTATCATCAACCTCGTGGTGTTTTTGGTTTGCTTCACGCCTGTCCATCTTGCAATCTGCCTACAGTGCCTGGTAAGACAGCACGTGATAGTGGACTGCAATCTGAAACAAACCATCAGCCTATTCATTCAGGTATCAATGATCTTAGCTAACCTGAACTGCTGCCTGGATGCCATCTTCTATTACTTTGCTGCAAAAGAATTTTGTGAGAAAACACACCTGAAAAAGGTTATTGAACTATGCCCTGTCTTTAAACCTTGTGCCACATGAGGGATGCCTGCAGGGGAAGAACCCCTTTTCCTCAGCTCCCACTTGCCTCACAGGACACTGACAGCATTATCCCTGACATAGCAGTGGGGTCACCTTGGCTATGGCAGGGAATGTACAGCAGGGAGAAGGACAATGTTTATCAGGTGAATGTGAACTATGTTCCATATTTTTGTTCCTTCTAAAGATGAAAGGAGAAAAATGTTGGAAAAAAGAACCAGCATTAGCTAAGTGACAGAGTGACATCAAAAGAAGCATTAACCTTGACAGTATCTACTAAATGTGAAAGGCTTGCAAGAGGAGAACTGCCCAGGTCCCTAAAATGATGCCTAAATGACACCTTTGTCATAGCTGCACCAGCTTTCCTTTTGCCAACATGATCAGAAAGTTGTTGCTAAGGGGCAAATATAGAAATAACTATTCAAACCCTTCATTCTGACTTAGAAGGTATCTGAGAGTTAAATGACAGCATTCCACCAGAAGTCTGACTCTGCTCTTTCCTTCTGTCAATCTTACAGAAAGTCACTGTCAGAGCTCATTTGTTTTGACATCTTGGCCAAGCTGTGAATCCTCCCTCCTGTAAGCATTAGACGCTAGTCAGGGCTGCTTACCCAGGACAGCAGCCTCTGTTCCTCCATGGAGGGCAGGCTGCCCAGTACACATGACTATGACCACAGCTGAGGCGTGCAAGGAGCTCAGAGACAAAGAAAGGTTATCACCATCTTCACTGGTACCAGCAGAGGGGCAAGAGGAAGAGCTTTCCAAAACAGTAGGTTTTCAGAACATTATTTGCTACCACCTTGATCATTCAGAAACTTTCAGCCTTTTCAGTTTGGGTTAACGTTTCTTTTTTGCACCTTTCAAGTTACCTTGCATGTGAAATACATGTGTGAGAAAGAACATGTTCTCCTAAATAAACTGTATAGGTGAAATGTATGGTTGGAAAATACATTTTAATTTGCCAATCTGTCAGCAGTGAACGATTGTTATTTACCTGTTTAATCATAAACTTTTATCATTCTCTCCTTAAAACAGCTCCAAAACTTAGTTGGAGACTTTCCTTCCCAAAAACTACTTCAAGTTTGTAACTATGGCAACCGAGAGCAACTGAATAAATGGTAAGAAACAGATGATCACACTCAAAAGTCTGAATAATTTAATATATTTTCTGTGGAATCTGTCTCCATAAATTCTTGACAGTTCCCCACTAAATCCTCCTAAAATCTTTCCTCCAAAACGCTCTGAGCTCTTGCCTTTATGATTAACTGCCTATCTGAAAAATTATATTATCACTGGTGCAATTTGTGGCTCTCCAAAAATACATCACTTTCAATACAAAGTATAAAAACAACCTTTTTATTCAAAGCTTTTCATGCAGATGCAATGAGTGATGGCAGTGCACCCTCCAACAAGCCAGTCCCCCTGACCAAACCAGTGGTCTGGCTAAAATGGCAGTCTCACTCCAGAAGCCAGTGTCACATTCTCTCTGTAAATGTACTAAAATTGATACCAGAACTAAATAAAAGTGGGGTCACTGAAAAGGAAAAGAAAACCAAAGTTATTATGCTTCTCTGCTCAAGCTGGTGAGGTTTCGCTGGAATAGGATGTCCCACTCTGGCCCTCTCAGTTCAAGACAGATGGGGAGAAACCAGAGAGGTTTGCAGGATGACTATGGACCTTGAGCACGGGTCTCAAAGGAGAGGTTGAGGGAGCTGGACTGGTTTCATCTAGCATGTTGGAAGATAGTATAGAGATGATAGAGCCAAGCACTGCCCGGTAGTTTCTAACAATATAACCAGGAGCAACGGCCCTTGGTTCAGGGACAATATTGGCAAAACCTTCAACAGGAGGACAATGCAACACTGGATGGTGTTATCCAGAGAATATCCTCTTTGAGATTTCCTCTCAATGACTGATCTCATCTAGTGTTGGATAAGGGAACTGGACTCCAGAGGTCCCTTTCTACCACTTCATGACTCCCAGCAAATGCAAGTTTATTTATCTCCTCTAAGAGAAAAAAAAAAAAAAACACAAAACAACAACAACAAAACAAAACAAAACACAAAAAACCAAACAAACAAACAAAAAACCACACCAAACCCCAACCCAAAAAAACCCACTCAAAAAACCAACCAACCAAAAAAACCAACAAAAAAACCCCACACAAAACAAACAAACAAACAAAACAACTAAGCCCTCATAGCACTGCTGTTATTATAGCACTGGTAGCTCTATTGCAAGCAAAATGCAAGACTGAGGAAATACACTGGCTGGCCCAAAATTACTAGGAAGCAGCAACTGTGGCCCATCAGAAGAGGCCACACAGTACAGGTCACTGTGGCAGTTTATCCTATGAAGTGAATTTCAAGTGTTTGGAAATCTGCAAAGTAGCCACCTTACTGCATAAGAGCCTCCAGATCATAAAACAAAGCTGAAACTGGTTTGAAGACTGAAACTGATCTTCAGAGAGATATCGTCCTAAACCTCACATCTTTGTGTGCTGCTCTAAGCGATATTTCACTCAAAGGTTATTCTCCAACACCACAACTTAACCTGTCCAAAATGCATGCAAATGAACAGAAGATAAACTGTTGCTACTCAGAGGTACAGACTTCTGCATCTCTCATCAAATGGTTTTGCAGGGTTGGTTATTTGGGGTTTTTTTTGCCTCAGATTCAGAATATTTTCCACTTTAGAGTAATTTCTTCCTACCAGTGTTTGCTGCGCTCTCCATCCTTCCACCCAAACACAAGGAGAGGATCTGTGGAGAAGCAGCATCCTTTGAGGAACTGCCAAGTCTAACAGGAGAAAACGGACAACACAGAGCCCACCAGTCCTGCACGCAAACCTCCTGAGATGACTCTGGCAGCTGCCATATAAGCCTGCTCAGCACCAGAGCAGCAAATGGCAGTAACTCTAACAACCCCTTTATGGAGACAGGAGTATTGGCTGCACACCAAAATGGACTTCGTTTTTCCCAAGGGAAACTGTCTTTACAGAGAGGGGCAGAAATGCCCTGAGCAAACTGAAACCTGCCCATCCTTGTTATTTACACAACAGTGCAAATGAGAAATCTGGCTTGCTTAGATTTCAAATTAGCATGCTAATAATAAAAACCATGGAAGGCGCAGAAAGATCCTTCGACCCTTATTCCTGCCCATAGCAAGATTTTGTGTCCCCAGTCTGCTCTCTGTGTGTATGCCTGCCCAGCACTCTCCAGAAGTCATGCCCTTTGCTGCTGCGTATCACGTCACGGCTCCCAAACAGCCCTCACACAGAAGACAGAACCTGCTCCTCAGGCAGGACGTGGAAGGGCAGGACTGGGCACTGGGAACACCGTGTGGTGCCCATCTTGCTACTCAGAGAGGTGGCCACCGTCATGGGGATGGATGTTGAGACAGGTTCTGCATAAGCTAGGGCTTCCTTCAACTACAGTGACTGCCTTTAAAAAAACAGCTACAACTGTTTCTCCTGTAAAGATTTGTTGAAGAGAGAAGAGAACAGAAACAAAATCATCTATTATTTTAAAGTTAGGAAGCATTAGTCTATGGTGAAATTAGGTGAGGGATCCTGTGCTGCTTCTAAACATATAATAGAAATGAGTTTCTGTTGGCAAGAGAGCTCTTTGCATTGGAATATCACTCCTAGGAATGGCTTGCCACAAAATATCACTGCATGATGAGCTTTTGCAGTTCTGTTACCTCAAGGTTAGCTAGAAAGCCTCAAAGAGATAAAACTCGCCTCTTCAGCATGGACATGCCAAGTTCACATAAGCAATCTCCTGTTTCTCTTTTTAACATGAGGTCAACAGGCTGGTACTGAAAAACACTTCGCCAGACTAGTAGTCGTATTTATATAGTGTCTTTCCTCTGAGGAAGTCAGAATGACTGAAGATGAGAGACACAATCCTCCACTGAACAGACTGCTCTCCACCTAGTGCCAGAAACACGGGAAGCAAAAAAGGCAAACCAGAGAGGCAGTAGCTGAGCAGCACCCAGTATAGCTCAGGTCCTGCACAGAAGTTCTGAGTCCCTGGAGTGGCACAATTCATTGCCTTTGGCCCTGATGGAAATGTTGCTCTCCTGTATCACACTTTAAAATATCTATAAAATAAAAGCAATGTTGGCAGCACTTACTGCAGCATACTGCTTGACAAAGGGATCACCAGAGCCAAAGTCCTGCTGGAACTTAGAATTTTTCATTTACTTACTTTTTAAATCACTGCCATTTCTGCCTTGCCAACAGGTCATGGGCATGGCACTGCTTTCCCCAACACCCACTGCTCCAAGGTGAGGACTCATCCTCCCAGGAGTAAACTCAGCCACTGCTGGTCTGCACACACCAGGGTCAAACAGACCTGCAGTAAATCTGCTCCAGGGCACCAGCATGACATCCACGTTGTCTAATCTATACCATTTGATACACTTCACTGCAAAGAAAAACCCTCACTCAGCATCTGTCACCTTCTCCACACCATGTCCTCTTGCTTTTGTACCGAAGGTCATAGTGCCTACTCATTGAAACCACGAGCTGCAGTGCCTTGGAGATCCAGGCCATGCTTGCAGACCCTGAGGTAGGTCTCAAAGCTTGCCTGACATGCAACTGTTTCAAAGCAACAATGTCCTGCCATTTACCTTCTCCTCACCCCAGCTCACCACTTCCACAATTCCTCTGTTAACCAGCATTCTGGGCCCCAGTCCTAGAACCACATGCAGTCAACAGCTTCCCATGGGGGAAGGAGCATCCCAGGCATGAGAGATCCTACTCTGACTGAGACACACAGCCATGGTGGCAGCCCCCTCACAGCCTGCTCCATAGCACCCAGCTTGTGCCCAAAAGTTCTGCCCAGGGCAGACTACTGCTTGTGAGCCATTATGTTTGTGGGAGGTCTGAAAAATCAGTTTATTTTCCCCCCACTTAATGAAGCACAACAGCTACAAGGACAAGCAGATTTCCATGTTAAAAGAATAAGGGGAAAACAGCTGTTTTTTCCTTCAGTTTTAAGGCCCTAGAATGGCAAAATACACTTGTAAGCAACTGAGAGACATTGTTCCACAGGGAATCTACATTCTGACCAAGACTTCATTTACCTGGTTCGGTGTACAGGTAAAGTCCTGTTGCAGTTCTGGAAAGTACGAACAGCAGCATTGATGCATATGATTGTCACATCAATATCACATGCCAAAAGCCACTGTTATGCTTTTAAAAAAAAATGCAGCTTTAAGTAGACACATAAGACATTCCAGTTAACATTAACAGAGAGCAGAGAAAGGCTGGAGGTTGTCCAGCCATATGAGCTATATACATATGTTAAAAAAAAAAATATATATATATATGCATATATATGTAATCTTCTGTACTAACATTTCATTTTTCCCCCCAACAGCAGTGCCAGGACTCAGTGACACTTCCCAGTTTCCCAGAGGTCCTCTTAGCAGCTTCATTTCCTAGCAGCACTTGACCACACTGTAAATATGCTACCCTGTCCCCTGAGGGAAGCAACTGATCTCACTTCAAGCAAAGCACCCTACTGCAGTGTCAAATAATGAAACCATGGAGGCTCCCTCAACAGTCACCAAAGAGCTTCTGATATCTCCAGTAAGCAATTCAACTTTCTATCATCTGGACAAGACTCAACAAGAACCAATCTGTCCTCCCCAAGGACAGAAGGCTGCTAGGACAGCAGGGCACTCTGGTCACTTATCTATGTATTCTGCATCTGTTAGATACTTGCATATCTGTATCCTGCAGATGAAACCATACAGCTGCTTATTAAACAACTCTTCTACTCCAACCAACTCATTACTGGAAAAGATGCAGCCAATAATTACACCAGAAGCTATCTGAGCTCTGAAAAGAAGACCACGTTTGACTGTCCTTGCAGAGTAACATGAGCTCAAGCAGTAATCAGTATCTGTATTAAATCTACTAATTGTCTGGTGTTACTGGGAAAAAAAAAAAAAAGATTCCAGTATATTTCTGAAGCTTTTGATGTGTTTCTTTACTGAGTAAATATAACTATGATTTGTCTCCCCTTTGATGAAGTTTATGCTGACTAGGGAATTTTCCTCAGTATTTCCTAGAATGATCTCAGTGTGTCTGGAACCTGCCATTTCTTTTAAAAAGTCCTAAAACCTAAGCTTTGAACCTTTTACAGAACATTGCCTTTTGTCTGCTCCTACACCAACTCTTCTCCAAAGGCAAGTAATTCCAATCCAGAAAAAGCAACTCTCACTCCTACAGCAGCTGAAAAACAAAGGTCAATCTGCAGTAGGTCATCAACATTACTGCACTCAATTCTTGCAAATCTCTGTCCCTCTTTTTCCACTTTACTGTACCTTCTGAAGCATGCCCAGCACAACAGTTCCAGTAAAACCAGAGAACTCTGCAGTTCTCCAGCCATCTCCTTCTAACTTACTGAGATCAATACTGCAAAGCAGGGCCTTGCAACACAATTACCATGAACCTATAAGAGATCACTTGACTGATTAAAACACCAAAATCCAAAGTGTGGCCAGTGTGATTTTTTTATTTTTTTTTTTACATAACATGAATCACTAAGCTCAATAAAGACAGTAAAATTATTACATAAAGTATCACCTTCAAAACCTGATTCTTTTTAGGCTTTTTCAGTAGAAACAAAGACATCCTGAGAATTCTATCTTTTTTTGTAAAAGTAGACAGCATGAATCATTTTGAGTCACAAATTTCTCTAAATTAATCTACCACGTCTGCCCATTTTACATAGAAAATTTCCAGCACAGAAATTGAACTTTGGGAAATCAGGGGGATCATTTCTTATTTATATATCCCTGTCAAACAAATTTCTGTGCTGGCCAGATTTTGTCGAAGTCCATTTCACTGCTGTTTTCTGGCAACACATAAACGTAAGAAGGAAGTAAAGCCGATGCTACAGCCAAAACCTCACCAGTAAGGACAGTGACAGGGGGTGAGAACAAGCACATGCTCCTTTTCCACGTTCATGCTGGAAAGAAAACACCTGCTGGCTCATTTTGAGCACAGCCCAAAGCTTCAAGTGTCATCACTTTGCAGACAGATTTCAGTCTAACTCAGTGGGAATTACCCCTGTGTTGGCTCAATACTGCAGACAGGGGGAAAAAAAAAAATAAAAAAATTAAAAGTCCTACCATCAAATAAAAATATTCAAGTATCTCCAAACTGCACCAAGTACCAGACCTATTATGTATAAAAGGTGTTCGGATTGACCTTTAGGACAGAATTGTCTGTTACTGATTTCAGCCTGACTCCAGCAAACTAACCAGTGAGAATTCTACCCTACAAAAAGCTGACAAGATGGAACATGCAAGTTTTTTAACAGACAGTATACATCACGCCCTGTCTCACAGTGCCCAACAGGTGGGAAATAGCAAGGAGACATGTCCTTACTTTCAGCCTTTAGCAACATCTTGCCTCCAGCTTTCTGCCCTTGAAACCTCCTTGGGTCATGCAGCCATGGCTTGTTTTTTTACTGTCTCCTGCTTTTAAGCTGCTGCCTCTTGAGTTCCTGTTGCATTCTTCCTGCAATCTGACCCCTGTACAAGTCAAGAGATGTGACCAGATAAACCTTCCATCCTGTTTGCATTCAGTCCACAAACCAATGGAAACTCCAGAGGCAGCATTCACACCAGTGCCTCACCATGCCAATCTTGTCAATGCCAGAGTTAGCATCTGAACCAGAGACTCACCATCATTAGTTTAACTCTTCTGGTCCCTGTTTTTTTCAGTTGCCAGTACAAAAGGAACAGTCAGCTTCTCCCTCAGTTCAGTTGACTGGAAGGTAGATACCGTACCCACGAGCTTCAGTGAGATCTGTAAATGCCTGAAGATCAGAGATCCATTAGCAGGATGCACCTGGGCTTCAAAACAATTTCGGCTATTGTCATTTCTTAATTATTTTTAATTTTTTTTTTTTTCTATCCTGCTGAGTAGCAGCTTCCCATACCAGGGGTCACCTGGAGACTGGTGTGGAAGGTGCTGTTGAGCTGAAAAGTGGAATGCCACAATTACATAGCGCATCCATTTGTTTGTGGGGGAATTACAATTAAATTAGCACGTGTGGGTTTTCCTCCAAACATATCTTTGTCTCAATTCAGAAATATAAACAAGAGTTCTCCTACACAGGAAAGAACTTTTCCTTAGTTTGATAAACCAGGTCAGGTTAAAGTACAAGAAAGTAAGTGCAACAAATAGTTACTTTAGAATCATTATTTTTTTTTTTTCCTACTTAAAAGGAACTAATTCTATAATTCCAGGAAGAGATTTGGCTGAATTGTGACAGGCTATATATACTGTTAAACTGCAGTTTTAGAAGCTTGGACTCATCCTGATCTTGAGTTTGATCTAACTTCACAAGTTTATGAGATACCGCAAGAATGGAAGAAACAATATTCTGGATACTGGAATAATTTTCTCAGAAGACTCAGGTGTCAACCCTGCAAAACAGAAAACAGGTGTCAACTCTGTAAAAACTGAGCTATCATAGGAATTGAAAAAAAAGAATAATTCTATAGTTAAAGAAAAACACTTTCCACCCCTCCCCCCCCCATTCAGATCAGTTTAGCCATACTGCTTAATCGGCATCAAATCTATAGCCCTAGTTAGTTTTGCTTCAGTGGTTGTGGTTATTTGCAAAGAAATGTTCAAGACCAGAGAAATTTTATGCTAAAATTTCTAAATACTTGACTTTAAAACTGCTTACCAGGAAAACAACAGGAAAAGGATGTGGCCTGATAAATACTTGTAACAAATTCATCAGTGTTAGTGTTATATTTATTCATATGAATTTTCTTTCATTGTGAATTAATAATTAATAAGTATGAGAAGTCTGAAGTGTACACGTACCATGGCACAAAATAAGCAGTTGAATAAGCTCCACTTTCACGCAGGAAGACAGACAGTTTAAAATTCACACTAATTGCTGTCCACTAGAACCCCTTTGAACCTGGCACTGAAATTGCAGGAAAAACAAACCAACTAAATAAATAAACAAACAAACAAACAAGAAGAAAAGGCACAGAATGGTGCAGCCTTCAGCCCCTACATACTAACCCTCTGAGGAAAGCAAGAAAAAGCCAGTGGCAAAAGAAGGGGGGAGATTGCATGAAGAAGAAAGCAGGAGCTCTCCATCTGGTTGAAACACAGGTTACAGTGCCATGTGAGCCACTGTATTTATGGACTACATATGAAGTATACATACATACTTTAGCATATAGTTACATATAGACACAAAGGCTACCTTAAAGCAGAGGCTCCATTACTCCTGTCTCCATCAGCCTCCTGCAGCTCTAAGGGTTCTTCCTAGAGAGAAAAAATAGTAAAATATGATCCTATATTTGGCCTTACTGAGCAATTTGGGGTGCAAGAAACCATAATGGAAATACCAGCATAAGCAGTAATATGAAAACTCTTGCAAATGTCTATAAAAAAAAAAGAAAAAAAAAAAAAAGAAAAAAAAAAAACGCACAAACAAAAAAAAC
>JANHGN010009656.1:24604-50835 GCA_024605025.1 Megaceryle maxima
CAAATGCCTAAAAAAAAAAAAAAAAAAAAAAAAAAAGAAAAAAAAAAAGCGCACACACAAAAAAACCCACACCCAACCAACACAAATAAAAAACCAAACAAACACACACCTGAAAAAATCAACCCAGATTCTATTACATTGCATTTCTTCTTGTCTCAAAGCCAAAACCTTGGTAGGATTCAATGGAATAATACAAAGATGAGAAACAATAGGTATTAGGAAGAACTGCTTCCCTTAAAACAGGTTATTTTACAGGCTCTTTCCTGAGACAATACTTCAATATTTCTCTCCCCAGACTCTCCAGTGTGAGGGGCTCAGGGAATTAAAGACACCACTTGCTGAGTGCTTTTCTAAACATACATCTAAGTCTGTCAATTACATCCTGAATGCATTTCAACAAATGTTTTTCTAAGGACAATGCAACAGCAATGGCTTTTAAAGGATTTAGTGTTACAATAGGGCTGGAAATTCAGAATTCCCTTTCCACATCAAAATTGCACAGTAGCAATCTGAGGAGAGAGAGCAGCTCAGAAGCCAGCTCTTGTAAAAGTACGTGATGTCGAATGGGTACGATGACAAGGGACACAAAGTTATCAGAAGTCTTCCTCTGAGTTTCATCTGAATGTGAAAGGAACGAGGGAATGAACTTCCCTCTGCCTTCCTTCATTCTCACCATTAGCAACTAAAGCTATAAAAATAAATCAGTGCCTCGGGAAAAAAACAAAACAAAACAAAACAAATCCACCAAAAAATGAACCTTAAACAATACTGTATTCAAGGTAAGCAAATTACAAATGTATGAAAAGGAAACAAAAACGTGCAGACTGTTTTATATGACTGGGAAATGTGTGGGACGATCTATGTGTGTTCACACAGGAGAAAGCAAATGCTTCAGGGTAGTCTAAAAACGAGCAGCAGCACTGCAATAAGCTTTAGAGTAACCAAACTGGTGGTTTCAGCACTCCTGCCTGTTTTGAGAAAAATGGTGCTGGCATGGTAAGGCAAGGCGTGAAAAGAAGAAAGTCTTCTGATAAATGCACAAGAGATGCTTGGCAAAAGAAATCGATTAATTAAAATTAGAGACTCTTTCTCTAAGCTGTGTTGTCTTAAAATGAATAGTAATGGAAAAAGAAATAATGAATTATAAGTGCACAGCAAATTTCCACAATTTAGGTCGTTAGATGAGAAGTGCTTCTGCACAAACACCGTACCATCAACATGCAACAGTGCAAGTTCTGCTTGACAGCCACCACTTCCTGAGTTCAGCTACAGAAAAAAGGAGGGAGAGAAAGATCTTCTCTTAACCCTTGCTGAAATCTGCAGAGTATAACTGCAGGGACACTATGTGTTTATCATAGCCTCACTCTAGCTAAAACATTATTGAGATTAAATAGAAAGATTGAAAGATTCACATAAATTAAGTCATCACACATACATGGAAAATGGCATGAAATATACCCCATCATGTTCTTCTTTGCATGTTAAGGTTTCAGCACTTACCAACTGAGAATAGTTAATTTTGGATATGAAAGGACCAACACACAAATTATTTCTGAAGAATGTAGGACTTCTAGAAGGGGTGTGAACACTTGGACCTGAGTGATGCAATGCCGTGTCTCCTGGGCTGCAGGCAGGGAGCTGGGCACCAGAAATGAACTAAAAATAGTGTATGCACAGAGTCACAGAATTACTGAGGCTGGAATAGACCTCCAAGATGATCAAATCCAGTCTATGACCCAACACCGTGACCTCAGGTAGACCACGTCACTGGGTTATATCCAGTCTTTCCTTAAACACCTCCAGGGATGGCGACTCCACCATCTCCCTGGGCAGCCCATTCCAGTGTCTAATCACCCTTTCCATGAGGAAGTGCTTCCTAAGATCCAACCTAACCCTCCCCTGGTACAGCTTCAGGCCATGCCCTCTCATCCTGTCACCAGTTGCCTGGGAGAAGAGCCCGACCCTCACCTGACTACAGCTTCCCTTCAAGTAGTTGTAGAGAGCGATGAGGTCCCCCCTGGATCTCCTCTTCTCCAAGCTGAACAACCCCAGCTCCCTCAGCCTCTCCTCATAAGACTTTCCCTCCAGTCCCTTCCCCAGCCTCATCGCTCTCCTCTGGACCTGCCCCAGCACCTCAATATCCTTCTGGAAGTGAGGGCAAGGAAGAAAGCAAGAGGATCACAGCAGTGGATGCTCTCTCTCTTCTCAAGCAGAGCAAATCTTTTTCTCACTGGTTAGACTCTGATTTAGATCAAGGCAAAACCACCGTATCTCCACTGCACAACCCTGTGTGGTGCAATGGTTACTGATGTAGCTCCTAAGATGGAAGGATGCCAGCAGCACCAGCCCCATTCTGACACTCTTCAGGAGAGCCAGGACCAACAGCTAAAGAACCAGGACCATGGCACTGCTGTTTGAGGTGTGGTCCAGTGTCAGGACACAGCACCAGACCAGCAGCACCTTGTCATGGCTGGCACAGCCTGGCACTGCAAGAAGGTTGCCCCAAGGGCAAGCACAGGGAATCAGCAGAGTTTCACTGGGGGGGTGTTAACATTCAGAATGCAGTCATGATCACAAGACCACCACTGGATGTACCAAAGCAAAACCTCTCTGTTGTTCACTCAGGCATATTATAGTGTTTTTTTCTTAAGCAGAGTCACTCTCAACCAAAATAGGAAACTATTCAACTAAATGGAAGCCCCAAGTGCTATTTCTTCTCTCATCTCCTATCCCCCATCTCTCTCACAGACACACAGTTTGAATTCAATGAATGTAAACCTCACATTTGATATTTAAAACATATGCAGAGTACCAAACAAAACTACCTCTCTGGCCTGCCTTTCCCCCTTTGGTAAGAAGATTGGAAACATGAATACAAGGGGCAGAAAAATATATGTTTTCTCCTTTCCCTCTGATCAAAATCAGCACCCGACACCCTCCATGTATACATTCCCTGCTCCCTGGGAGTATAAACAGATTTAAGAGTAACCCTTGTCTTTTTTTCCAAATGTCAACTTGAATTGAACATAACCCCTCAGATAATCACTGAAAATCAAAAAACATTTTTAACTTTTTTTGTATCATGAGAAGTAAGGGAAACAATGACAGTGATAGTCAGGACTTAGCTTACAGCACATTCTGACAGATAACACTCTCCCCATGGATGTTACATACAATCAGTAAAATCACATCTTATAGGAAAAAAAAAAAAGAAAGAAAGAAACAAACAAACAAACCAAAAAAAAAAAATCAGAGAAAGGTCTATAGGGCCAGAATTTCTTTCTCTGTTACCAGAGGCTGTTTTGAATGGGTGGCTTACATAGATGCTAGCTCCACAAATGTATTTACATTCTTAAATGAGCTGTGTGTGACATGCTATGTGCATAGTGCTTGTGTGCAGGCACAGCTTGGGGAGAACAATGTTATAATGGAAATGCGTGATGAAGCAAAAAGTATCAGCACTTGAATGCTTTCTGACTTCCTGGCCATCAGTTTCTTTGCATGCAGCTCACTCCACCACTTTAAAAGAAAACCCAAGATTCTACAAGCTAAGGAGGAAAAAGTCAACAACCAGGCATGAGAGAGCCCAACGGTAACATCACAAGAGAGTATATTTCTTTTTCATGAAGCCTTGCCTTAAAAGCTTTCTTCTTGCTACAAGATCTGAAGACTTTGTATATTATACATAACTTTTTTTTTTCCTTATAGCATATCTACATATTCCTTTTAAAGAGGGAACAGAGATATCTTTTGCTTTGAGTATTTTTTTTTCTGTTTACAAATCTACACAACAGACTCTGTCCAATAACTAGATTTTTTTTCTCGGATAAAAGTCTTGGTAGTGAACTGAAATTCTATTTTTCTAGACCCAGAATTTCCTAGATACACTATCAAACAACCAAACAAACAAAAGACTGAAGGGGAAACAAATAAATAAATATAATGAAAAAACACCTACTGAAACCTCCTACAGAGGCGCTGGAGTAAAGAACTTTGTCAATATTTCTTACTTTTCACTAATGCCTTAATTAACTTTTCATCCCTTTGGCTCTCAGTAATAGGTTCCCTCCCAGTGTTAGACTGACAGTGATTCGCTGAAGGGTACTCAGCAGGAGAGCAGCATCTCGGGTTGCTGGCCTAGACCACCCTCTTGTACCAGGCGGTATCTCTGCCCAGGTCATTAGTGTAACCCCTTGTCTGCCACAGGCCACCTGAACTCAAAGGTTCAGGGACTCTAAGATACCCCAATCTCCTTCAAACCACAGTGCAGGAGAGCTTATGTTCATGGAATGACACAACAGAAACTTTTACTGTGTAGCTGACAACCTGTTGCCAAACCTGCAAAGAAACAGTATCAAGCTCAGTTACTCACGATGGAAAGGCACCAGCTCACAGTAATAACAACAGCAGAACAGTGGACAAAAGCAACTTCTGGGCACTGACAGAAAGATCTCTGAAAGGTTTTATTTACAGGTGGCATTTGCAGCGATGGGGAACTGGCTGGAAGAAAGGGCCGGGTATTCCAGTGGATTTGTATTCGTAAGCGGTTACAGCCGAGACCCACATGGCAGAAACTAATGGGACCCTTCCTGTTCCTTCTCAGAAGAGTCTGAGGGCGGGATCAAACCAGCACCCTTCCTCTAAAGAAGAAAACTACTTCATGACCTCTGCTCAGAGGGTGCCTACCTTGACATTTTCAGTCCCCTCTTTGTGGAAGAGAAACCAGCTGCATGTTCTCTGTCACCCCTCTCTCTGCAGATACAAGTTTATCCGCTGTGGTAAGTCTGTCTGGTTTAGATATAAGCTTGGGTTCTTAAATCTCGTTGCTCTTCTAACAACTTAATCTCTGCTAGAAATAGCCTGTCTAAACCTTCCTGCTTGATGCTTTTAGCAAGCTCTCAGAATGGCCAGAGGTAATCACAGCCCTTCTTTGTGGGAGAGGGTGCAGGATGGAAATGGCTTGCTGGGATTTTCATATTAATAAACACGGGGGAGCCCCATGCTGTTGGCTCCCCAAGGTCTCTTATGATAACTTGATTCAGGAGACCTGATCCAACTAATTGTCTCTAATCCCACAATCCAAGTAACCCTAAAATCAAGGGCTCCTACCCTGGCTCTGCAAAGAGATCACATTGCTCCAAGGGGATGGAACAGTCACATCTGCGGGAGCTGAATGAACGGATTCAACACAGATCAACGTGATCAAAGCTGACGTCGTTTGTTCAAGCACACACACATCTTATCTATCTTTTCTCTATCAGTACACCTTAAGCTACCTTACATTGCTATTGGCTACAAGCTCTGTCCACGCACCTTACACGCGCCTAATTATCACCAATAATTAGTTAAAGCTACACAGCCACATCTTCCTTATAAGGCAGATGTTGACATTCTTGCAGTCTCTTCTCCTGTTGTTGACATTCTCACAGTTTCTTAGCTTGTTCTGGCAGCTTCAGCTCACTGTTATTGCAACCCGGCTCTGCCTTGATGTGTCTCTACCTGCCCCTCAGGCCTGGGCATGTCAGGGCAAACCTAGACATGTCAAGGCAACACTGAGTCTGGATGCATCACATGTCCATTCTTCTCGAGATACATTGCTACGCACATCTATACTCTACCTAGCCTAAATTAAAGGGCAGCACAGTTTGAGGTTACAGGAAACAGTGCAAATGAGGCTTGGACCCCAAAAAACTTTGTTACTTTTTGAGGCACAGCCTTACCCTAAGGTCACTTGGCACTGAGCAGCTCCGTGTTACTGGGAACTGCAATTCAGCACACAGCAGCCCAAGAGGAAAAAGCATCTCCAGGTCTGTGGACAGAGAGACCTCATCGGCCTTTGTACTGTGTCATAAATACGATCATCATCCTTCCTTGTGGTGAAGGCGATTTTCTTCTCTTCCAGCATACCCAGAGATATTGAATGACATCCATGTCAAGAGCAGTATCAGTGCTACTGTGGAACCATTCCAGCTTATCACGTACACCCCCCACCTCTACCCTGGGATTTCTGTTTAATGTCATGGCTCTGTCGTTCCTGTTTTTTAAGATTAAAAAGCTGTCAGAATCTACAGTCTACACGATAGTCCTTATTTTTCTGGATACTTTACTGCTGTTTATTCTTCCTTTTAAAATAATTTCCTAGCGCCTTCAGGACACCTGGAACTTGGGGTCTGTGTTTTGCTCCACCTTAGAGAGTCTTTACTTTGCAAACATGTACGGCAGCATCCTAATCTCCCTCTGCATCTGTGTGGACCAATACATTGCTATCCAGGACCCTTTCACAGCCCCCACCCTACGATCCACCAAGAAAGCTGCTACGGTCTGTGCTGTCATCTGCTTGGGCACCTCAGCCAGGACAGTGTCTAGTTTCCAACTGCATGGAA
Source organism: Megaceryle maxima (assembly GCA_024605025.1). NCBI lineage: Eukaryota > Metazoa > Chordata > Aves > Coraciiformes > Cerylidae > Megaceryle > Megaceryle maxima. The sequence goes on from JANHGN010009656.1 coordinate 30,988, forward strand.
AGGGCAACAACATCTCATCCTGCTTCCACAAATTCTCCAAGAGCACGTGGGAAAACGTAGGCCTGTTTAGCAACTTGGAGACCACCTTCTTCAGCAGCCATGATCTCCTGCACTGCTCAGACCATCAGGTGCTTGAGAAAGCACAGAAAACCAGACAACCCCAAACACACAGCACTAGAGTAGAGAAAATAGTGGTGACAAACCTTGTCACTTTTTTCGTTAGTTTCACGCCTTACCACTTGGCATATTTAGTGTCATTTTTGGTGAAGAATAACATCATTCACACCAGTTTTCAGCAGGTGGTATACGAGATACCATTCAGGTCACCCTTCGCTGGGCAAACCTGAACTGCTGTCTTGATGGAGTGCGTTATTTTTTAGTCTTAAAGGAGTGCTTGGAAGACCCATCACAAAACAATGAAAAAACAGCCACACAGAAGCCTTGATCCACGTGCTGCGAGTTAATTACTTGAGATGATGTACAGGAAGGCTTTTGTGGAAGGTACATGGTTGTGAACAACATAGCTATGCAATTTACTTTAAATATTCAGCTCTGAAAATATTTCATAAAAAACAGAACTAAGTCCATTCCCAGAAGAGTGCTCCTAACTTTTTTGTTTATGGGTAAAAAGAAATGGAATTATTTCTATAAATGGTAATGCATATCTCTTTGGACACAATTCCTCTTTACTTCGAAAAAAACAATACATTTTTCACTTATACGTGGTAGAATCTTTCAGCCTCCCTACCTACATTGCATCTGCAAACTTTCTCTGGGACTTCAGTCACTCAAGCTGCTGAGAAACAGAGACTTGGGAGTTTATGGCAAAAAACTTCAGACTAAATTCTGCTGCCTCCCCTGCCCTGATCGCGTCGTCTCGTGCTCACATACATGCACACCTATCAGGTTTAGATTTGCACATGATATTTAGAAAAATAAAATTATTGTAATTCTAAATCTCAAGGCAGCTTTAGTTTAACAAGGGTACAGCAAGATCTCCATGGGACTCCTCCACTGACTTGCTTTGCAAGCTGCAACACTTCTTTTAGCAACAGGTCCTGTGCCTACTGGATTGCACTTCTAATATTGCCACCAGCCCCAGATAGCTCAGATTAATTGTCTATCCCAGTTCCAGGCTTCCCCATGAGCTCCTCTCTTGCTCACTGGCTTTTCTCCTATCTGTTCTTTTCTGCTTGGTTACAAACCAAGTTTCATGAACAGAGCCAAACTAAACAAGAGCATGAAATATAAAGCCTGAGTCCAATGTAGTGACAAACACATGAATTTGAAGGAGGAACCTTCACATTACTGGGGGGTAAGATAAGAGCAGCCCTAATGAAGCAGCAGCCAGCAACATAGGATGTAATTACCATCGGGGGGATTGGTTTCCATACTGGTTTTGTATATATTTGTACATACCCTATTTTATTATTATTCTCATTCAGGCTGTTCTAGTTTCCTTTTCTAATCGCCCAGTCTCTCTCCCTTATTCCTTTTCTCTTCCCCTTTGGGGAGGGAGGGGGGTTAACAGAGAGCGTCTGTTAGGTCTAAGGGGCTGCCCTGACCCTAACCCGTGACACTAGAATACAGGTAACGATTCATCTGAAGAAAAAACCCAGCAAACCTAAGGATTTGTTTGGAAATGATTCACTTCTAAAAACTGAGGACTCATTCCTAACACAGACTTTTTAGCTAAAAATTGTTAGTTTATCCTGAAACAATGAGAATGGGGGCTAAAGAGCTCTTACAGAGCACTTTTTTTCACTTGCACTTATTCTTGCGTTTCAATAGTGAAAGGGAAAGGGTTTAAACTAGCACTGAGAGCATAGCAGGCTACAGGAGATGGTGAAGCTGCTTTGCTGAGAAACTTCACCCTTTGGCCCAACTAAGCCATTTCAGAGAGAGGCCTTTCACAAAACTCACCCCAAGGTTGCCAGATTTCTTTCCAAAAGACTTGTAGACATTCATCTCTGTATCGTATTCACTTAAGTAACTTTCCTACTCACTTACTCGCAGGTTTCACTAAAAGACTGAGCATGTGCTTCCACAACTTTGATATTTCACTTTTGAACAAGCCAAGTGTCCTGTTTCCTGCAGCCTCACTTACCTGGGAATGAGTGAAGCTGAAACTTAGGCATCCACTAACTCTGCACGTCTGTCCTTTGCTTTCCAAATTTCTTTTCTCCTAGCACAGCTACTATCTTGTGTATAGTATCTGTTTTTACTGGGAAGGAAAAAGGTTTATAAGAAAACATCACTGATCTTTGCATATGACCGCAGAAATCCCAACCAAAACAAAGAAAGAAACTAACAACAGAGGTACCAGGAATGCAGTATCTCCAGATACTACTACTGAAGATACTGTGTACAGATTTCACTATTTCCTTTTATTTTTTTATGAAAGATGCCCACATACAGATGGAACAGAAAGGAACAAAATATTTACCATGAGCAATGCTACATAGTGGTCAGTGATAATGAGGGAAAAAAACCCCACAAAACCAGAAAGGTAAGTCTCAAGGGAAACATAGAGGCTTTTATGGACATTTTCTTAGGCATACACTCCTCTCAAAGCTTTTTTAGCATTTTTCTTGCCATTAGAGAGGGTTAAAATTGTCCTTCGTTTTCTCTGCAGAAAGACAGCACCATGAGCTAAAGATGAATTTGTAGCACTCTAAGTGCTAGGGAGAAGCCCTCTGAGAAAACTTGCACAGACAAGAGGTGTGAAATCATTCATTTTTCTGTGGAAGTGGAGTTCTACAGCTATAGGCACATGTGGAAATCACAGCTCACTTCACAGCTACTTCCCAACACAGCAAAGCTGCTTTTTTGCTCTTCTCATCTGCTGCATTTACTGGTGGCATGAGATGAAAGTCTCATAAAGAAGTAAAAAGATCCTAAGTGACATAATATAGTAACGGAGCATTCCCATTGCTGAGCTTGGTAGGACACAGAGAGTGCTGAATGTGTCCAGTTTCAGCAGGAGGATGCTCTCTCAAACTTGACTTATAGAGTTTGCTCCTGATTTGTAACTGGCCAGTGCAAAGCTATAACTCAATCAAGTGCTGTAGCTGCCTTACTCAGCCCTGTCTTCATCCTTCTCTCCCTTTTACATGCTTCTGTCTTCAGCTTTTTGAAGGCACTGAATTTTCTAAAAAAAAGCTGAGACTTTTCCCTCCATCAGTTTTCTCACTTGCTGAGAAATTCTACCACAGCAATAAACTAATGAATCAGTGTCTTTAGCTACTGTGAAAGGCAAAGGACACCTACAACCTCCTTCATTTTATCTCATTTATTCTTCTTATTCTGGTTTTTATAAACTGACACTCCTTAAGAATGACATCACACCATCCAATGTGGAAAAAAACCACCAAACAGTTGCAGTGGAATACTAATACCATCAAAAAAATCTATGAAGAGTCAGAAATGTTTCCCAGGAAGAAAAACTGAATTGGTGCCATTTGCAGACACCAAAGGATGTCAAACCTCACATCTGCTGTATGCTACAGATTCCTATTAATCCTTTGCTCTAGTCCAAGATAAATAAAAAAAAAAAAACCACAAAGGCATTACACTGGGATTATATTTGAGAGCAAGTATCATCATTTTAGAGTTATAAACACTGCCAGGCAGTTGTTGATCCAAACCTAAGCATTACAAACTCAGGAAAGCCAGTTTATATTACACTTCAGAGTACACCAACACAATCCCAACCATTCCCTGTTAAGTATTAACTTTGTGACTACAAGTAAAGCCACCTCTCGGAGACCAGCACCTAACATGGTCCCACTGGGACAGCCATAGTATCTGAGACAATGAAGGACACTGTTTGAAACAGCTTTACTCAGTTTGAAGAGGGGTTTAGGAAAGCAGGAGGAGTTGCAGACAGCAAAGACCAGTCTGACACCATTCATAATGATAGGAAGTGCAATGGCTTGAAAACATCAAAGCTGGAAGGGGGCAGAAATAAAGGAATGGGACTTTTTTGACAGGCCAAGGTCAGCGTGTCTATATAAGAACTGCAGATAGATTTGTTTCCCTCATGCAGAGTAAAATAGCTTGGTATTAATAAGAAATATATTTATGTAGATCATTTTATATAAGTAGTGAGAAGATAAAAGAGAGCCTGTGGTATAAAAAGCTCTTCATCTTACTCCGAGCTCAGTCTCTTGCTGCTGCTCCTATCAGAAGCTGTGCAGAGACCTGTCGGGACCTTGAGGCAGGACCCTGATGTGCAATGATGTGTTTGCTTCCATCTGAGGTGCATCCCACACGGCCTCCAACAAAGAATCACACGGGGATGGGCTATTCCAGGCCCTTCTCACCACCACCTGTCTCACTGCAAAAATCATACAAAAGGAGCCAGACCACATTTAATTCAAACCCACCCTGTTACTTGCCTTGGGATGCCCATATACTCCTATCACAGAACACCTTAAAAGACACCACCAATCTCTCTCCCACTTTTTGGTAATCAAAAGTCTGATCCTATGGGCAAATAAACCCATTCTAACTTTTAGTCTACCAGGTTGTCTAACTTGCACAAGAAGGCATCCAGGCTCCCACACTGAAAACTATTTTGTTTTTATCAGACGAAGTGTTTGTTTCTCCAGAACTCAGCTGCGTACGTAAGAAAATAAGAATCTTGTCTTCAACACTCTTCCCAGTCACATTAGGTTTCTAACCCAGCTCCCACCTCACGTTTACATGGCCTTTCAATGCAGATGTAAATAGAATCACATAGGTGACAACCTCGCTTACCAAAGTTTTGGCAGAACTGCTCAGGGTACAAATTATTATTTCCTCGGCTAAATACAGAATGTCAGAGCAAAAAAGCTTGAAGGTCATCCTGACAGGGAGACAAGAGAAAGGAAGCACTTTGCTGGTCAGATCAAGGACACCTAGAAAAGTCTTGTGACATTTTGATTATTAATGAAGACAACACAAACTACCATTTAGCAAGTTTCCCAAATCCAATGGGACAAAGCAGCAGCACCACAAACCTGTGGAAGGTGACAAACTGGAGATGGAACAGAGCCATGGCCCACCAGAACAAAGGGATGGCAGATGAGGCACCCACAGCTCCAGAATTCACACCTTCCAGGGAAGAAGTGGGGTTTCAAACATGGCTGGAAATAGCACATGTACATTTTGGTTCTTAAACAGATACATTTGTTCCTTTGAGGACTCTGGGGAAGCATTTCTGTTAGAGATGTGGTTCAGCAGTGTAACTTACATTTTTGGTATTACTGCAACCCACACTCATTACAACCACGTTCGCTCAACTTCTGCTGCGTACTTAATCCACTTGAAGTTAGAAACCCTTTTCTCTATCTCAATCAGATGCTGTGGAAGTGGACTCAGTATCCCAGAGGATTAGAGTCTGCAGGGTCTGATTTAATTGCACTCCCCGGATAGACTCAGACTATGTCCAAATGAGGAATAAGCAATAGGGATAGATCAGCTCTTGAGAAACAAAAGGTGCTATTTACATGCAAATAGCATTCACTAGGAAGAACAAAGAAGGAGAAATAAAGAAAAGCCAGAGACAAAGCAACAGAATCCTTCTGGGCTGAAGGTTTTTCAAGAGGCATCAGCTGCTCTTTAAACTCTGAACCAATTCCAGAGCTTTTTTAAACACCACCTACATTTTGTACCACACTTTGTAAAATTACAAAGCAACAAACAATGATAAAAAAATAATATAAAACACCCTCACGGTGCCACACATCCCTTGAGAGCAGGCTGCAGCAACAGCCTTCTCCTCCTGCCACCCTCTCCCACAACTGGTTTGTTTTCTTTAAAAAAACCCAACCAACCAGAAAAAAAAAACCAAACAAACAAAAAAACCCCAACCAACCAAACAAAAACAAACAACCCCCCCCCCCCCACCTTCAAATACATTCCTAAATACACTTACTTATATACCACATTTGGGACTTCGTATACATGGGATGTCCTGAGGATCCATTTTTTTATGATGGCCAACTGCTTTTTTCATGATGGCTCTCTGATATGTGGCCAAGGGACTGGGAGGGAAAGCCCAGCCCCAGGAAGACTTGGTCTTGACCCAGTGGCCCAAGGATTTCTTTTTAAATATGGACAGCAAAGATTTATGTTTTTTCTCCGCAAAGCCAAATTAAAAATTAGTTTGTCAGAAAAGCAGCATTACTTTTGCACCAAGAGGTGCAAATATTAGAAGGCATTAATCAATTTTATAGCTTCTGCAAACAGTCCCACATGAATCTGCCTTCCAGTAGTCACAGCATAGAAATAGTCAAGCACTTCCTGTTAGTGAAAAATCTGAGGAAAGAAGTGAATGAAAAATGTAAAGACCCACCAGGTCCCTTTAGAAAAGCACAAAGCACAGCTCTGTGACAGAGGCAGCATTTCAGAAACAGCTACGCTGTCTGAATTCAGATTGTCAAGGAGATTAATACCAAATAGTTACCTTTTAGTGCAATTAAACAACTTCATCAGAAGCACTGAAAGAAAGCAAAGTGCATTTCCTTCGCAAACCTCATTACAGAACTGACGTGCCTTCTTCTCCCCACTTCACATTTCCACCAGCCAAATCGATATTCGGTGCCCGCTGTTATAAAGGCAACAAGGTCTGACTTTGTTTGCTCATGCATTTCATGACCTAACACTAAAATACTGGAGTGTGGAGAATGAGAAAGCATTTATATCTGTGACATTTTAATTGAATTTTTTTAAAGCTGTTATAAAGCCCACAAAGGGCAGCAAACTGTTTAAACAGACTTACTGCCTGTGGTGGAGTGGGAAATCATCCGTTTGGTGTTCCCAGCCACATTCATGGCCCCAGGAAGCAGCAGGTGAACTCTCCTGCTCCATGTCAGCCTCATTCACACCACGGGGACCTGTGCACAAACAGGTACTGCAGGTGGTGTCATGGGGTTTTTTCAGCATTGCTTACTGTCTTCTGGGTGTGCTGTTAGTTTTTAAGGAGGAGGTTGCGTTAGCACCTCAGACCCCACCAGGCAGCCTCAAAAGCAGCGTGCTGCAAGACCTTTGCAGTATGTACCCTACAAAGGAACACGAGCACCCTGGCAAGCTGCATATATACCGTGCCATGTCCAAAGGGGCATCTGAAATACGTATTAAAACTGCCTTCAGTAGCACTGGGGAAGGCCAAGGTTGGGCAGCGCTTTCTGAATTTTGGAGCCAGCATCAAGGCCCATGCACTGAGCACCCCTGCTGCCTTCCCCCTCAGCTGATCTGACAGCCCTATCTCACTATGGAGATCTTGCTAAAACCATTACAAAACCAGAAGCAACAACTGCACAACCTGTGACACGCACAAGCCAGCAGCATGGGGCTGCCAACCCACACAGCCTCCTCCACTTCCCCTACAAGGAGCTGGGGCTGCACGTGGCCACTCAAAGCCAGTCACAGCTAATTTTACAGCCAGCCTGTAGATGTAGGTGTCCATGTGGTTTATTCCATCCTGGGCACTTCTTTTCGTTTGACATTTTTGTGATCTACAGTGTTTATTCCTAGTTTGCACAACAGCAACACATCTGTCTGCTACACTGCTCCCAAATATCTGCCTACAAATGATCAGGCCATTTGGAGACCAAACCGAACTCAGACGAGTCATCTAAACTTGTGACTCAAGTTGCTACTTTCAAGCACTCAAAACCATAACCACAGCTGTGTTAGGTCCAAAGCATTCTCTAAAGGGTAAATCTATTGGCCTGTATTTTCCAGTACTCCCCCACAGAGACCATTAGCATGGTGCTGCTGGTTTTATTACCACAAAGGCTGCTATATATTCAAAAACACCAAGCTGTTATTTGCTTTCATTTCTCAAATCCAGCGTGCCAAATTTCTTGATGTGCATTGCTAAGCCACTGCCCACTTGCCCACAGGTGCTTCCCCAGCCGCCTCAGTACTGTGGACCCAGCCATCCCACAGGAGAAGGTACCTGGGGCCAGCTACCCCAAAACACCTCTGGAGACTTTGCAGAGGGCAATGATCTGACAAAGCTGCTGACACAAGGCAGACCTGTGTATCCACAGTGCCAAAGCAAGTAAGCTTATAGCTTTTTTCTTTGAGTTCTAACATAAAACAAATCATGGAGAAGGAAAATCAGCTCACGAGGATTGACTATCATGAGGATTAACTGTTGTTCTAGCAGCAGCAAGCACAAAACTGCTATCTAAAAAGAGCAAGAAGTTATGTGTGGGGCCTGATCCAAAGCCTTTACTGTTACTTTACCAAGAACAAGGTGCTCCAGGAATAACAAATGGGGGAACAGAGTGATGTCCCAGAGAAACCTCCTTAAAATAAGCCAAAATTTTAATTTGAGAGGTTTTCTTCAACATTAAGTCAACTTTTTTTTTTTTAAACTCCTTTCCATGGTCAGATCATGTGAATATTTCAATCATTACACAACATGATTCCAATTCAACTCAAATACAGATACAAAAAATCAAGTATGAAATTACATACTTGGCCTTTTCACACTAATTGATCCAACTGTATTGAATAACATACTGGCTTCTAGTGAGAATGGCTAATTAGAGCTGGCACAAACACCTTCCAGAATCACTGTGAATAGTAGCATTTCCAAAGCAAATATTCTCAGCAGACTCAAGGAAACAGCAGATTCTTGATTTTTCAACCCACCCGTTTCTTTTAAGATTTTAGCAAGATTGAAGGAGTTGAAGTGCTGGGAATTGTTGAGCAGTCCCTGCACCATGTGCTTCTCCTTGACTAATGCAGCCAGCTCCAGCCTGTCCTCTGATGTTACCTGCCTACAGAAGAGGTCTATATAATCAGTCCCAGTTGCAAGGCTGCCATGTGTTATATCTTCTCTGCAGTGTCCTCCCACTGCCTCCAGCAGGCCACTCATCACAGCCCAGTGACAGATGGGCTCAGGGCAGGGGCTGAGACTCTGGGCTGCACTGCACCACTCCAGTCTGCAGGTGTTTTGTAAAGAGATGCCTCTTGGGGACCATCCCCTGCAAATGCATTGCTAGGGACAGCTTTGCCCCACCTGGGAGCTGCGAGGACCCTGTGGAAAAGGGACTATATGAAAGGGTACTATGGGGATGGGGAAGGTCACTTAGTTATCATCTGGAGCTGCTGCAGAGGTGGTTCCAACTTAGATCAAGAGATTTTCCTTTAATATGCAAAGACTGAAAGTAGCAGCCACAAGCTAGGATGAACGGACACCCAACTGGTATTTCTGCTTATCACTTACCTCCTTACCTGCAGATAGAGCAGTTCAGAGCCAGCTGCATTTCAGAGTAAGCTGGTGTAGTCCTCATGCAGAGAAGCAAAAGTTTCCAATGTACAACACAGGAGAAAGGAAAAACAACTGCCAATATCACCCTGTCCTAAAGTCAGCCTGGTTTTAAAAAGGACCAGTCATTAAGAATACCTGACACACAAGGGTGTTCACATTGTCTGACTTAGGAGACTAAGGTCTGCAGAAACTCCTAAACTGAGCACTGAAAATCATCCTCCAGAGATGTCCTTACTCTCTAGGAAACAAAGGCTCCTAGTTGCAGTATGACAAGTTGAATGGTCCAAATGTCACGTGAAGTCCCAGTTTCCTTTTCAGTCTTACTGGGCCCTGCTGGCAAGTGAGACTGAATACTGGATAGAAAATAATGGACTTCCCCTCTTGGGGTACAAAGCCAATTGAAAAAAAGATATGAAAAAAAAAAAAACAACCCCAAAAAACAAATTAAAACAAAATTCGTTTCTTTATCTCAGTTTTTTCCAGTGCATGCACACACACAAGACCTGCATGTTACTGTCAACATAAACATTTCCCTTAACACAAAATGAACAGTTTGTTTTATTCCCATGTTCTTTGACCATTTTAATTCATCTTTTAAAGGTAAAAATTGTTTCTAAACAATAAATGATAACATTATTACTAAAGAAAAAGCATCAGGAAGTTCAATAGCTGTTTCCACACAGCTTTTTATGCTGGAAAAAAGTCAATCCATATTTGTCAGTGACTCTCTCCCCTCAAACTCTGCTTTCTGTTCATTTAATCCACAAAAAAAAAAAAAAAAAAAAAAAAATCCCCTCTCATGGAGCTGTTGTATCTCACTGATTTCACTGGTACACGAATGTCCCCATCAGGAACTGTACTTACCAGAAGAGCAAGAAACGGGCATTTACCTGAGACCTGGGACATGAACGTGGGAACCTATTTTTATTAATATTATATAGCTGCCCAATCATGTCTTTTTTTTCCTTGGGAAAGCTGTGACAGCACCCACAATACTTATTTTTTTAATACTGTGGGTGGAAATCAGAACGATGGCAGCAACATGCTCAGGATCAACTTGTACATCCTAAGCACATACGTAAGTATGTAGAAGACTGAGAAGAGGCTTCAGTGTAATACATGTTACATAGTACAATAGGGCATCAACGTAATACATCAGACAGCTGTTCCTGTTGAATTACATTGGCTGCAGTAAATTTCCAGCAAGGACAACAGAAAGCCTTATAAACCATTAAAAAAAATGAGGACTGCTCTATTTTCAGATACGTGCCTCAGGGAGCCACTTCACAGGGTAACACCTGAAGAATGAAAATACTGTCACAGCATAAAAGCAGCCCAACAATCCCAATTCATCCCCAGACACAAGAGGCAATTTATGGTGAGCAGAACAGCTTCCTGCTGCCTGTACCACACCAGCATGGGCCGCACAGCTCTTCAGGCACCCAGGACACCCTTTGGAGCAGCCACCACACACCCATGCTGGCAGTGTAGAGCCAACCCCTGTCAGAGCTCCTGTGCAGGGTACTTGTAAGCACACTGACTTATTTCAAGTCTCCTAAGAGCAAGGGGCAATTAATACAACCTCAGGAAATGGAAAAACTGAACCAAGAGAGAACATTCAAAAGAAACTGCAGAATTTCACAATATGAGCTGGTTTTTTCTTTGCATTGGACAAGCCTCAAGGTGGCTGACTTACTTTTTAGCTAGATTTACTGGAATGCACCAGTTGTGTTCTTAATATCAGCATTTCAGCCTTCAAAAGGTCACCATGTCTGAAGGGGACAGGTTTCCCATGGGGTGACACAGAATTGCTTCCTCACCCCAGCACTGATGGGAGGAGAAGGCTGTCAGGCAGAGCTGGCTGGACCAGCCCAGAAGAGGCTTTGACAAATACAATACTGTAAAGATGCAGCTCTCCTCTGCAGCACCCCAGTGACAGAAGAAACATCCAGATCCTGAAGAGGGAAATGCAAAATGTAGCAAAAAAATCACAGTAAGAAGCAGAATGTGAATATCCTCACTGATTGACCAGAGACTGATTGTGGAAAGAGGAACAGCTGAGTTGAAGAACAATATTCTGACACTTCTTACTAGGAGGATGCCAGAGGGGGAGAGAAAGCTTGGGAGAGCACCAAGCAAGGAGAAGAGGGAAGCCCTCCAAAGGCCTGCCCTGAAGAGCCAGCCAGAGGCAACAGCAGGCTTAGGACATGTGCAACAGATAAATCACAGAAGTCAGGCAGAATGAGAAGCAAGGCTGACTGCGAAGAGCAGGCACCCACTAGTCACCCAAGGAGCAGAGGCATCTTGCTGCTTCACAGACCTCAGTTTGGCAGCAAGCTCCCACCCTGGGCTGCCCCTGGGTCTCTCAGGGAAGCACAGGGACAGAGGAATAACCCTGCAGAGCCTGCAGGCACAGGCAGGCTCCCCAGCAGGCTGCTTGGCCACGTCCTCACACAGCTCTCCCACCACCATGGAGAAAGGCCACAGCATCCTCCCACACCAGCATGGCTCCAAGATGTCACCAGGCTGGCCTCTCCCGGGCAATCCATCTGCTGCCTCCCACAAGCAGCAGCTTTGCAGAGGGTATGTGCTTTTCATTTTGAACAAATACATGCTTTACATATCAGAGGTAAAAGGTTTTATTATCCCATGGATTTTTCCTAAGAAGGGTCCTACCAGACAAAATATACAAAGCATCTTATCTTTTCTTTCTAGAAACAACTGCATCCCAATCCCATGAAACAGTCGCCACGTTAGTTGCTCTTAAAGAACCAAGGTTTGTCCTTACAGCTGCAGGATTGCACAGACTTAGCATATTCAGTGACCAGTTAATTCATGCAGAATCAGAGGAGAGGGGAAAAAAGGTCTGTATGCTCACCTGAGTGCAGGCTTGGGTTCCTAGAAATTAAGAGAAACATGGGGCTTAAATTTACCAGTTTGCAGCACTTCCATTAAATGCAAACCAATTCTCTGAACCACTTCTTGTCATCTGCTCTGCAATGAAAGGTTTGGGCTAGCAGCATGTTATCACTGGAAAAACACAATACTAGAGAAGCAAGTGCTCTTTGGGCAGTGGGAAACTTTCCTTACCAACCTGCATGAAGTGCACATAATTCTTCATTTTACATCAAGCTTAAAGCAGAATGAAATCCAAGTGTCCTCTTCTACTTGTTAAGACTTTGTAGTTGACTATATTTATACAAAAATATAAATTCTCACCTTTTATGGACATTCCTACTGCATTACATGACCCTTCTGAGATTCTGTTTTGTTTTCACATAAATAAATCACAGTATTATTAGTTAAAATTTTTATTCTAAATTTTTTTTTTTTTTGGTTCTGCTTAGTTAGTGATTGTACTTGCATTTACTTTATCCTTCCTCTTCTAAAACAACAAGCTCATTTCAACAGATGGTGAACAAGTCCAGATTTGCTGGAAACCTATTAACAAGAATGTGCCAAGTTGAAACTCATACCATTCTTTCAAGCCAAAAAGCTGCCTGCATTTCAAAAACCTAATTAGTTCTAACTATATCTAAGAAACAAAGGGAAGAATATCTAATTACTCTGCAATTCTTCTGTCTGGTGATCAATAGAAATGCAGTTTTGTTCCCATGATTTCTCTCGGGTGTATTGATCAGCTAAATCTTGCCTTGTGTCAGTATCTGTACTACAGTGGTGCCTGCAGATAATGTGATATATGGCTGGACTACAGTAATTAATATCAAAACAGATATCAAAATTTACACAGGAATACACACTGTTAAAAAAATAATAATCTGCTTCTGGACTTGCACAGTAACTACCAGTTCTGCTGCTGACACCAGTTCATATGTAGGCATGGCACCCCATCCACAACAGATGGGATCTCGACAACTCAGGAAGACAGACCTGTATGAACATAACTCATCTTCCCAAGCAAGCAGAGCTGGCCACAACAGACACAGGACTAGAGTAACTCATCCAAGTCCACCTGCAGTGACAGCCTATAGATGGGACATCAGCAGAGCTTTGGCATCCTGCATCAAAGATGCACCTCTATATTTACTTGGGCAAAGTGACAGCAGCTCTGCACAGGATGCACTGGAGCTGCAATTGTGTGTTAGAGAAAAGGCTACACAGCCTTGCATGTCACACTCTACTTTGTGGCCAGGGAGCAGGGACGTGCTGCGTCATCCCCAGCCCATCTTACTGCTCCTTGCCCTGGTCTCCTGCCCACCCAGTGGGTCATACTGAGTCATAACACGTTCAGGAGACACAGTGAGGGGTGAGCCCAGGAGCCCAACATAAAAACAACATATAGCAAGCTGGGACCACCACAGCGTGGTTTGGGCAGAAACTCTCCCTCTGCTGAGCTTTCTGAATCACCCTGCATGTAGCCTTATAACTACACTTCTCCTAAGTGCATCTGGTTATGTATTTCTGGTTGTTACATCAGCACCAAATGGTCACCATCCTCTTGTGCATATACCTCCTGCCCCGGTGCCAAGCAGCCCCAAAGCACTCTACAAGCCTGAGATCACTCAGCCCGAGAAAGAGCACCTATTTCCAGCACTCCCTATTTCTCAACCATACTTTCTATCCCAAACCTGCTCCCATAAGAGATTTCTGTCTTGTGCTGTGGAATAAGCTGTATCTACTCCTAGGTTATCTTTGACCACTGTGTAAATTTAAGCCCAGCAAACATCTCGGGTAGGTAGCAGGAAGGAGAGAGAGAGAGAAAGGAATGAGGAGAGAGGAGAAGAGAATCCACTGCAAGGCCACAAAAGACCCAAGAGGTTAGAGCTGCACGAACAGGGGAGGGAGTAAAAAAAGACAGATTATCACGTTTAAAGAGAGGGCTGAGAGCATGTGCGTGAGTGCAAGCAAAGCCAAAGAAGGTTACATCTGGAGAGAGGCTTCATGACTTTCTGCAGATAACAGTTTCAACCACAAAAGTGTTTTCAAAGTGACGAACACGATGACAGTTCCCAGCCTCACGTCGACTGATACCTAGAAGTGATTGAAAGAGAGGAAAGGGGAAATTCAGCAAATAATAATCTACAAGAGCTGCAGCAAAGTTTGGGGAAGGAACACAGATGAGATGCAACCACTGAACACTGAAATACGGGAACAACACGGCCCATTTGAAAACCAGCATAATCTGCTTTTTGGTAGTCATATTCTCTAGGCCATGGCTCTGCAGCAAGAGCTGCCATGAGTTGAGGGAGCCACCTGGAAACAGCTGGTTTCAGCTGACAGCATCTCAGTGTTATCTCAGAGACCAGAAAGCCACACAAAATGGGCAGAAGTCACAGGCTGGTACCGAGCACAGCTGTGAATGCAGCCAAGTAGGGCTGAAAATTGCCACCCCTCTGCTGTTTGTATCCCTTGTGCACTGGTCCTGCTATAGCCCCAGCCTCTCCAGGAACCACATACTGTTCCCCAAGCCCTCTGAACCACAGGACCTCAACTCTGCTGGGCAGCTCTACTGGGCAGTGGAAGATTTCCATGGCTCCTACTGGGAAAGCAACCACAAACTACAGCCATGGTGACTCCTTCACCCAAACACCCTCAGCACCCTGCAGCTTCCCCAGAGAGCCAAACCCAGACTGACTACAGATTCAGGTTTCAGGTGAACCTTTAAGTACACCGGCACCTTCAACCAAATCAATACAAATACCGAAATGAGTAAGGTTGGGTTTGGGTTTTTTTGTGGTTTTTTTCAGCAATATTACCATTTGTATATGAGATACATATTGCTAATTTTCATTAAATCATTTTAAGGTAGTCCAGTGCTCCCTCTTCACAACTCTTTCCATATTAATAAGTACTTTATTAATTAAAGGCAATTTGCAGATCTAGTCTGCTCTGAATAGCTGCCACTGAAGCAGATGTCTCCATTAGGGACATTTTTTCAAACACTTCCCAGCAGTTCAGCCCCAGGAGCCCACGTGTAAATGAATCGCTGGCTCCTGCAACATTTCTCTATGTTTCTGAGGCTGGTAGGCAATAGAAACACAGCAGCCAATGCTCATTTGCAGCAGCATCCTCCCAGATTTAGGTTATAGATGAATTAGGTGGGAAAGACCTCAAAAGATCTCCTGTGTGCTCACACCCAGAGGCCAGCGAGGCTGTAACAGCAGAAGTAACACCTGTGGGGCAGGAGGGAACTGAGCTGGGACCGCTGAACATGGCACGGCTCTTACGTCTCCTCGCGCTCCTCCGCTTCAGCCTGTAGGTCTCCTTGCCGCTGCAGAGGCGGTAGATAAAGGAGCCGAGCTGCTCCATGTCCCTGACATGCTCAGTCGCGATCATCTCCTCTTGGATGATGTACGTTTGAGGCAGGTAGGTTCCTTTCTGAAATGAAAGGGTTTTCACCAAAATAAAGGACAAACGGTGTCGTGATCTAGTCCTCAGACAGAACTGTCTCACACAGAGCACCACCGACAGCCAAGCTATGGAAATTTCAGTGTTTGTAGGCTCAAACTCCACTCACTGGTTAACGTGCTTCGCTGTCCTTGCTGCAAACTGTCCCACAGGGCATACAGAACGGATTAGATCCAAAAATCAAATGACACCAGTGTAGGATCACCCCTGTTACAAACTAACCACAATTTTAAAGGAGGGAGTGCAAAGCTACAACTCTGAAAGTGCAATGAACCCATCCGGAGAGGGATCAAAGATCAACCAAAATGCAAACACCACTGAAAACATTCATGTCCACCAAGAGTTTTAAGGCAACTAGAGCACTGAGCACCTCAGGTTCTGAAGATGATGTGGATCGTGTGCCACTTAACTGGGTTAGCTCCAACTTCTGCTGCTGCATGGGGGGAGCATCCCTTCACCATTACACCTATACAGAATAAAGTCTGCAAGAAATAGTGGAGCTGCCATTCTACAGGTGAAAAGTCATAGAATCATAGAATCATTCAGGCTGGAAAAGACCCTTGGGATCACCGAGTCCAACCATTAACCCTACTCTACAAAGTTCACCCCTAAATCATGTCCCCCAACACATCTAAATGACCCCTATACACTTCCAGGGATGGTGACCCAACCCCTTCCCTGGGCAGCCTGTTCCAGTGGCTGACTACTATTGCTGTGAAAAATGTTGCCCTAAATGTCCAGTCTAAACCTCCCCTGCTGCAGCCTGAATCCATTCCCTCTTGTTCTATCACTAGTTACCTGTGAGAAGAGACCAGCACCAACCTCTCTACAATGTCCTTTCAGGGAGTTGTAGAGCATGAGATCTCCCCTCAGCCTCCTCTTCCTCAAACTAAACAGTCCCAGCTCCTTCAATCACTCTTCATCAGATTTCTTCTCCAGGCCCTTCCCCAGCTTCGTTGCCTCCTGTGCACTTGCTCCAACACCTCAATATCTCTCTTGTACTGAGATGCCCAAAACTGGACACAATACTCAAGGTGTAGCCTCACAAGTGCTGAGTACAGAGGGACAATCACCTCCCTCCTGCTGCTCACAGTAACTTCTGATAAAAGCCAGGATGCCATTGGCTTTCTTGGCCACCTGGTCACACTGCTGACTCATATTCAGCTGCTTATCCATTAGAACCTCCAGGTCCTTTTCTACCAGACAGCTCTCCAGCCACACTTCCCCAAGCCCATAGCATTGCATGGGGTTGTTGTAGCCCAAGTGCAGGACGCGGTACTTGGCCTTGTTGAAGCTCATACCATCCCTCCAATCTAACCAAGTCTCTCCGTAGAACCTCCCTATCCTCATGCAGATCAACACTCCCACCTAACTTGGTATCATCTGCCAACTTACTGATGATACACTCTATGTCCTGATCAAGATCATCAATAAAGATGTTCAACAGAAATGGCCCAAACACTGAGCCCTGAGGAACACCACTTGTGACCGGCCACCAGCTGGATTGAGCTCCATTGGCCACCACTCTTTGGGCCCATCTGTCCAGCCAGTGCTTGATCCAGCAGATTGTACGCTCATCCAGGCCACGAGCAGCCAGTTTTTCCATGAGAATTCTATGGGAAAGTGTTGAATGCTTTTTGAAAGCCTAGGTAGGCAATATTCACAGCCTTTCCCCTGTCCAACAGTCGGGTCATCTTGTTATAGGAGATCAGGTTCATTGGGCAGGACCTGCCTTTCATCAACCCACGCTGACTGGGCCTGATCCCCTGGTTGTCCTCTATATGGCTTGTAATGGCGCTCAAGATGAAACGCTCCATGACCTTCCCTGGTACCGAGGTCAGACTGAAAGGTCTAGAATTTCCCAGATCCTCCTTTCTGCCTCTCTTGTAGATGGGTGTTACATTTGCTACCCTCCAGTCCATCAGGACCTCCCCAGTTAGCCAGGACTTCAGGTAAATAATGGAAAGTAGCTTGGAAAGCACATCTGCCAACTCTTTCAGCACCCTTGGGTGTAACCCATCCCGTCCCGGGTCAAGACTCGAGAAGTCTGGTAAGACATTGGTGATGACAGCAGGGCCAAGACCTGAGCAGGGTGTGGCACAGCCGTGCCTGCATGCAGCAGGGATTGCAGAGTAGGCACAAGGCACACAGCAACCGTACTGCAGACGGGCACTCTGGCACCATGCTGGCCAGGGAGGAAAGGACAGAGCTTCACTCAATCGCTGTGCTGCCGCCAACAGCTAACAAATCACTGGACTTAGGTTTGGCCCTAAAACCAGGACTGAAGGCACTGAATGTCCTCAAAACTAAACTTTTAGCTGGAAACTAGTCTCATTCACTGGGGACTTGGTTGGATTCAGAGAAGCAGAGGAGGCAAAAGGAAGTGAAAAAGGAGTAAGGCAACAGTCTTCAAGTCTAAGAACCAACACAGCTCATCTAGCATCCAAACAGGAGCACTTCAGAGCAGGGGGCCAGGCCAAGTCATCAGGTGATGAAGGTCCCCCAAAGTAAGGAGAAATCTGCCCTCTCTGCCCGACACAGGCCACTAGCAAGACTGAACCTTAAGACATGGGGATCACAGGACAATGCAACTGGGGATACACCTCAGAAAGTCTCTGGTCACACACACCTCCTGCTCAAAGCAGAGGCAGCTATGAGATCAGACCAGGTTCCTCAGGGCTTTATCCAGTCTCGTCTTGAAAACCTTCAAGGTTTCCAAGAAGGCAACACAACCTCTCTGGTTGTTCCAACGCTTCTGTCCTCATGGTGAAAAACCTTTTCTGAGCATAAGACGTTTTTAAGTGTTTTTAAACACTTAAAAAAAATATCTCTGAGAATCACAGAATGTTAGGGATTGGAAGGGACCTCAAAAGATCATCCAGTCCAACCCCCCCGCCAGAGCAGGATCACCTAGATTAGGTCACACAGGAATGCATCCAGGTGGCTTTGGAATGTCTCCAGAGGAGACTCCACAAGCTCCCTGTGCAGCCTGTTCCCATGTCCACAAAAAAGTTTCTTCTGTTTACACAGAACCTCCTATGTTCCAGCTTGCACCCATTGCCCCTTGTCCTGTTCATTAGATGCCACTGAGAAGAGCCTGGCTCCCTCCTCCTGACACTCACCCTTGACATATTGATAAACATGAATGAGGTCACCCCTCAGTCTCCTTTTCTCCAAGCTAAAGAGACCCAGCTCCCTCAGCCTTTCCTCATAAGGGAGGTGCTCCATTCCCTTCATCATCTTGGTGGCTCTGCGCTGGATTCTTTCAAGCAGTTTCCTGTCCTTGAATTGAAGGGCCCAGAACTGGATACAGCCATGAACTTGCTTCCACTTACCCCTTTCA
The DNA here is from genome assembly GCA_024605025.1 of Megaceryle maxima. NCBI lineage: Eukaryota > Metazoa > Chordata > Aves > Coraciiformes > Cerylidae > Megaceryle > Megaceryle maxima. The sequence continues at coordinate 49,974 of JANHGN010009656.1, forward strand.
TTTAGGCTTCTGTCTTCCACCTGAGAGGGGCAGGATACAGGAGCCACTGATCCTGGGTGCTATCTGGCAGGCGCTCCGCTTTCTGCTGCAGGAAGGGCAGAGTCCGGATCCACCGGTCTACCTGTATTTCCACCTCCCTCATGCTCCTAAGCCTTTCTATTTCAGCTTGCAGCTGAGCAGATCATCTACCTGCACATCTCCCCGCTCACACCACACACAGCTGCACGTAGAGCTGGTCCCTGCCACCAGTGCGAGGCTGTGGCATCCCCTGCGGCCTCCGACCTGCACAGTCAGATCCTTCTGTGGGAGCCCTGCCCAGACTCCCACGTCCATTTTGGCTGGCGACAGGCACGTGGTCTCCTCCTGCCAGGTAGAGACCGTTGTTCTCTGACCAAGCTGGTAAATTTATCAGCGTCCTGCCTGCCTGCCGCCGATGCTTTCGTCAGCTTACCCTTGCAGCTGCTGCCCTCTGCACAGGCTGAGCACCTTGACCAGCTGCCTCCAGGTGACGCCCCCTCGCTGTTGGTTGCTCGATTCGTGGTGGAGCCCGCGGGGCTGGCTGGCTGCGTTCCCACGAGCGAGCGGGGCCATGGCTGCCTCGCTGCGCGCGGGCTGACCGCCGCTTCCGGTCTCGCCGCGTTTAAATCTCCCGCCGTTGTCCCGGCAACGCCCCAGCCCCGTCACCCTCTAGGCCTCACAGGCGAGAGATGCCGACTCCTGGCGGGTCTCTCCTTTCTCCCTCGGGCTTCCCTGGCTCTGGGAACCCCCTCTCCACCTCAAAACCCTCAGAAAAAAAACCAAAAAAACCAAAAAAACCCAAAAACCCCCAAAACCCACAAACCCACCCACCCAAACAAACAAA
>JANHGN010009656.1:50935-67460 GCA_024605025.1 Megaceryle maxima
CCAAAAAACCCCAAAAACCACAAACCCACCCACCCAAACAAACAAAAAACCCAAACAAACAAAAAGAACCTAAAAAAAAAAACCTAAAAAGAAAAATAATAAAAAAACCAACCAAAACCAAACTAACAAAAAAACCCTAAAAACACAAACAAAAAAAACCTACCACAAAACCAAAACCAACCAAACAAAACCCCAAAAAAACCCTAGCTCTCGGACACAGAGCTCACCAAGTGCTGGGGCCTCACTGTTCGCAGTCTGAGGTGCATATTAAAACCTCCATAGGCAGATTGGACACTTAACCATCCCAATAAGCAGAAATCTACTTAAACACACATCTGCTTTGTACCATCTTTACAGAACCAAACACTTAAGATCACTTTGTTTCTTCATTCTGTTTTTAATTTAATTTCTGATAAAGCATCATTTTCATTGTGATTTCAAATCTCTTATTTTAGGATGTGACCAGGGTTCAGGACTTAGAAATACTATTTGGGTTTTTTTCGCCAAGTTGATCAAATAGTACTCTATTTTAAGAGGAGCGCTATTAGTCACTGCAATAGCAGCATGGGCTTCCGAGCTCAACAAAACCACTGGTACTAAACCAACCTAATGCTGCCTGTGAGCAAAAACTGCACAAGCCCAAGTCTGGTGTTGCAGCCCACAGAACAGCAAGGAGGGCAGCACAATTCCCCCCTAAAAAGGGCGCAAGGTGAAGGCCTGTTATTCCCCAAGGGACACCAAGAGCTCTGCAAATGGCAAACTTCAGTGGTAACCATGGCAAGACTGAAAGGAGAGAAATTTTTCTTTCTTGCCTTGATTCCTATAATCATTACACAGCAGAGGGAAGGAACTTGCTGATTTTTCTGTGTCACCCTGGTGAGGCTGATCCATCATACTGGAGTTACCATGCTGTCTGCAAAATTATTTCAGCTAAGCCCACAGAAACCTTTGCCCTCCATGAAGGGTCAGCTCTGCCACAGAACCAGTAGTTTTGATTTCCCACAAGCTTCCAGCTGGTACCCATAAGCCAAATTAAGAAAAGCACACCAAAAAATAAGCAGGACTGCAGCTGTACCTTCACGTTAACCAGCAGCTCCCACAGGTTGCGAGGTGGCATCACGATGGTGGTGTTCAGCTCAATCACGTAGCATTTATCCAGTGTTATGTCATGATAAGCTGTCAGGCCCTGCATTCCAAGCACAGGAATTAAGGAATTGAGCCCTCCACAATGAAAAGGGGCTGTGAAAAATGGGTGAAAAAAAGGAAATTCAGGGATGACAGGAAATTGCTTTGAACAACAAACCTGCTCAAAGGACCTCCCTACCAAGCAAGATGAGCAGCTTGTAAAATCTCAGAGAGGGCTTTGGAAAGGAGGACAGCTTTGGAGTAAGATCATCATGTATGTGACAACAGGGACAGCACTAGGCCATGAGCACCATGCTGGTGCACTCCAGCTCAGCCCTTACTATACCCCCAAAGGCCCCAAGAGTTCCTTACTCTCTGGAAATCATGGATGATATCTGCAGGGTCACTCCCTCCAAACTGAGGCACTGGGATGTTGATTTGCTCATAGTTCTCCTCAATGTAAATCTTGATGTCTTCGTGCAGCTCCATCTGCCCTTTGAATGGTGAATACAGGGAGTCTTCATAAAGGACACCGCAGTGAAACACACTCTCGCGAGGCAGCTGTGGGAACAAGATCCAGATGATGGTCAAGACCCACACACCCTACCACAGCAAACACAGGAAGAAATTTGCCCATATTGAGTAAAAACACCATTTGCAAAAAGATGCTTGAGAATCTTGAAAGATCAGTCATTTTACCAGAAACCATTCTTAATGAAGAGAGGGCAGAACACCCTTGTGAAATGCACACATCTTCCTTCCTGCTATCCAGCTCCCAAGGGAATAAAGGAGTCCCTGTGGGACTTCAGAAGGGGCAATTCAGAAAGGCAAACTGACTGCCTGTAAGCTCTTAAATTTCATAACCAAGCTGTTCACATCCCTCCACAGACATGGCTTCCTGTAACTGCATTTTTCTACATAATGCATGTAAGCTCGGGGTGAACACAGCATCATTTCTAAAGGCGCTTGTAGCTTGGAACTTCTCTGATCACATTGAATAGGCTTTGCTGTGTAATTGGATACAAGTTGTCACTGGAACATGTTGCCCACAGAGGTGGTCAATGCCCCATTCCTGGAAACATTCCAGGTCAGGTTGGACGGGGCTCTGAGAAATCTGATCTAGTGGAAGATGCCCCTGTTCACTGCAGGGGGGTTGGACTAGATGAGCTTGAAAGGTCCCTTCCAGCTCAAAACATTGGATGATTCTACAAGTCTATGATTTGGTATTGCAGGCAGGCAGCTGGGGTGACAGCTGGTGGCCCCAAATGGACCAGCGGGCATTTTCCTGGTGCTACTCAGCATATGCAAGTGAAGATTATTGACTGGGTGATGGACTGAATGCTGTCCATAACCTGGTCAATAACTTTCCCTTCAATGCCAGGACCACCTTCTCCTAAGGAAGTGTCTACACCAAAAGCCCTGCAACAGGGTCCCATCACACTACCACAGCGCTGTGTGGGAGGGTTGAGCAGCCCTACAGTTGTCACAGGGTTTCCATATCAGATATAAATGAGCATGAGTAATAAAGCAAGACTGCAAATTAATTTGACATCAAGACAATTTATGGAGCAAGGAAGTGTATAAAAAGACTATGCTGCTGAGCGGATAAGTGCTGGCTGCAGAGGCAGAGGCAGTTAGTGGTCCTGAGAGAACTCATTCACTAATAGCTGCTCTGCAGCAGAACGAGGGCTTCAGTGAAAATCGATGCTCTGGGGTTCCTTGGCTAAACACTCAGCAAGCCTCAGAGCTCAGCAGTTCCCTCCTTACAAAGCAGCTCTGCCCCATCACATTCCCTGTGCTCTGACCCACCACAACACTTCTGGCCCAGCACCTCAGCTAGGCCAGGCTTTGCAAAGGTCAAGGGCTCACCTTCTGTACCATCTCTCACTTCTTTTCACTTCTCTCCTTGCTTTATGAATAGCAGCACCTATTTTTGTTACAGAGTGTTTCTGTGCTAGGACTAAAAAAAAAAAAAAACCTACTGCAAAAAGATGTTCCCTTGCCTGTACATCCCTGCTCTCTCTAGGGCTTGTTCTCCTCTCTCAAGGAGCCACACTTTCAGACTGCTGTACCCCTGACAGCAGTGATACTGGGTTTACAAGGTAAAACTGACAGGGTATTTTTACAGAGGTTAAAAATAATTTCACAAGTGCAAAGCAAGCCATAAGGCAGAGGAAGAGGAGGGCTTCTGGAAGGCTTCTCCTGGGACTTGGGATGGAGGTGAGCCTGAGCCTACCACTTCATATATGCCTCATCTGCAGTGACCAGAAAATTGGCTCCTGAGCTACTGCAGTGCAAAGGAATAAATAACAGCAGCATCTATTTCAAAGGTTGAAGCAATTTGTCTATCTGCTCCGTCTGAAAAGCCAGCAGTCCTTCCCCACTTGCCCCTACCTGGGTGATGAAGAAGTATCTGTACACGTACATCGATGCAAAGACCAAGCCCAGGAGCAGTACGAGGAGACCCATGGTCAGATAGCACACCCCACTAAGCGATGACCTCCGGCCCTGCACCGTGGGAGCCAGGTCCTCCTGGGAGACAAAAACGAGAGCATTGGTCAGCTGCCACTGCAAGGGATCAGAAAATCAACCATATTTTATGCACAGGTTTGTGGTGTGCGACTGAAGGCAGCAGGCATTGTCCTGCAAAGTGACTTCACATGTGACAGCATCCTGTCAGGAGTATAATATTTCTTGGGCATTTTGCTCTCCCACCCCTCTACATATATATATATAAGACAATAGTAGGCATTGGAAAGGACCTCTGGAGATCATCTCATCCAACCCACCTGCTCCAGCAGGGTCACCCAGAGCAGGGTGCCCAGGATTGCATTGTGTAGGTGGGTTTGGAATCTCTCCAGAGTAGGAGACTCCACAGCCTCTCTGGGCAGCCTGGCACAGGGCTCCATCACCCTCGCAGTAAAGAAATTTTTCCTCATCTTTAGGGGGAGCTTCCTGTATTCCAGTTTGTGCCCATTGCCCCTTGTCCTGTCACTGAACACCACTGAGAAGATGCTGGCCCCATCCTCTCAACCCCCCACCCTCTATATATTGATAAGCATTGATAAGATGCTCTTAGTCTTCTCCAGGCTAAGCAGCACCAGGGCCTTCCTCATCAGAGATGCTCCAGTCCCCTGAGCATCTTTGTAGCTTCCACTAGACTCTCTCCAGTAGTTCCCTGTTTGTCTTGAACCAGGGAGCCCAAAATGGGACACAATACTCCAGATGTGGGCTCACTGTGTTTATATATATAAATATAAAAAGTATGTGTATGTGTGTGTGACCCATACACACATCTGTGTGTACACTCTGCTTCCCCCCAGCTGCTCAAAACAAAGTCAGGCTTTGTTTCAGTGGGCAGTAAGAAAAGCACGTCAGGAACTAACAGAACTGGTCTCAGAGAGGTACCTCCTGGCCCTGTGGGAGTGAGCCTACCCAAACAGCTGCATTGATCTCCACTTCATTTTCAAGAAGATTCCTGCATACCTTCCAGGAATATGGTCAGAGCATCAAAAGAAAACATATCAGCTGGTTTTAGAGTGCTGCCCACTAGAGAGGCAGTAGCCAGCTCACCTCATTAGGTGGGGCAGTGCAAAGGCAGCGTTACCTCCTGGGAACCACTCATCCCAGCCTATCATGCCCTCATTTTCACTGCCAAAATAACCTTCCAAGATGTGCAGGAGAATGTAAAGCCTTTCAGAAGCAGATGAAAGAAGCCAGCTGAGAGATGTCCCAGTTTCTGCATGGAGGAGCTGGAAGTTGCTCTCAGCTGATCAGACAGCTCCTGAAGGTTTAACTCCCTCTGGGCACTACGCGATCTGACACAGTGAAGACACTCTTCTCCACAGCTAGCCAGAGACTGGTATGAACTGGATGAACAGATTTCAAAGCAAACAACATCCCCTTATTTCTAAGATTAATCACTTTTAAAAGAAATAAGTGTTTCTCCAGGGTAACATGGCCAAAACCTGCCAGGTGGTGCAGGTGCTGAAGCCTCAAGAGGGCTTCCAGGGGTCCCTGCCACCCCCTGGTGCTGTAGGACCAGCTCTGCCTAGCAAGGCTGGCAGCAAACGCCTCTTTCCCCCTTCCTTGCCAAGAAGCAGCCCTCGTGAGAGCTGCAGTTTAGTCCCAGGCTTGCAGGCATCAGGTCACTCCTTCCCCAAGACTACAGCACCCCAGCATCCCTGGAGCACCCATGGGGAGCTCATCAGCAGGGATACCCCCATCTCCCCGGCACACAAGCTCCATTGAGGTGCAGAACAGGTGCAGAGCCAGGATCCTGCAACCCCTCTGCTAGCTGCTCCATTCCCAGCCAACACGGGTGGCTCCAGCTATCAACTTTTTCTTTTCTAGCCACATTCAGACTGATAAATGCAAAGACCAAATTGCACTGGGAGAGCTGCAATTCCAGAACACCTCCAGGAGGAATTATACTTATTTCTCCTTCATCCCATCTGCTGAAAGACCCACAGCACCTCTATTCACCACCAGCTCCCTACACTGAAGGATCACTGTAATCAGCTTGTCATTGCTAATAAAGGGATGAGCAAACTGAGAAATAACCACATTTTAAGTTCAAGGCCAATCTTTCCCTTCCTCTCCTTCTGCAGACAAGAGGTAGCAACTGTAAAAAGCCACAAAGAAGATAAAAAACAAACAAACAAAAATGACATTACTAGAGGAAGTTTAAAGGCTCTGTGGCACAAACTGCTAGGACAGGAAAGTGATGCCATATGTCAAAGATTTTACAACAACAGATTTCCCCAGACACTTGTCACCAGAGGCAGTGTGCAGACAGTGGGGCTGAAGAGGAATGGAAAGATCTCCTGTTACTGACACTAAAGCACGGCTGAGAAAATGTTTAATGCTCTGCAAATGAATCACATCCAAGAGGTGCCAGGTTCCCCTAATGGATAATGCACTGCTCACCTCCTTGGTGAACTGCAAGTGCTAACTCTATGGAGAGCCTGGGCAGAGGGTTCAGAAGGACAAAGCAACTCAAAGAGGGGGGAAAAAAAAAAATTCCTACTAAAAAAGAAAAACTGTGTTTGAAGAATGATAGGGAGGGGCAAACAAGCCCTCGCTGGTTTGCTATTTGCTAGAGCAGCTCCATGCTTTTTGCTCAGACAAAGCTGAGGCAAGACATTTCACCTCTCACCACCAAAGGAGATGAACTTGGCTCCACACAAAGCACTCCTGGCTTTAGGAAAATTTACTGAGTCTTGCATTCTGGGAGAAGGTGGGGGAAGCATTGCAGAGCTCTGCCCTGGGAGAAGTTATGAAACACCAGGAAAAATGGAAACCACCCTCAAATTCTGAGGGAGGAAAAGAAAAACTCAACAGCAGCCATTCTGATGGAGCAGAGATTAAGGCAGCAAGGTTAAAAATGCTGCCAAGCAGGCCAAGGGGAACAATCAACCCTAGTCCTGCAAAATATTGCATAAAAATCACCTGTGCAAACCCTCACTAAAATATTCATCTTCCAGCCCAGCAGATTAAAAGGCCACCAGCCTTTGTCAGTATGAATGAATTACAATTTAAAAGCAACTACATGTCAGCCAGCACCTCTGCTTAAGGCTGGAGGCGTTCTTGGTGCTGACAGCCTGCAGACAGAGCAGTACACAACCTGCTTGAACAGCATTTCACCCCTGATAACAAATCTTCACCAGGCTGGGAAAATCCAAGAAGCTTCTTTTACAGGCTGCTGCTCTGCTCACACTGCAACATAGCTCCTTCATGTAGGAACCCCTCTCCCTGCAGCAGCAGTGTGGGTATTTTAAGAAAACAGGAATCCCATTGCACACTTTGCAGATCTGGCAGCATTGCTGGTCTCCATGCACTTTGGTGGTGGGGAAAAGAATTAGACTTGGCAACGAGGTTCTCCCGAAGAGGTCACACCTTTGAAACATGCATTTCCAACAAGGACAACGATCAAAAATGCTCTATGTTCACCAGATGTTTAACAATATTCTCTAAGAATTGATTATCCAAATGCTGCTTCTGCAATAAGCCATCCTGCTAATTCTCAGCCTCAAACTACTATGGATTTTTTTTTTTTAAGCCAAGAGAGATGGGAAAGGTTGGGGTCAAAACCATCCCTGAGCAGAGACAGGTATTTCAGTTCAGCCAATAGGCTTTCCTTTTATTTTTTCATTGTTTTAAGGATGATATTGCAACAGATGTACATATTTTAAACAAAAATCAACATAAGGCCATCCCTCCCCCTTCTGGGCTGTGCAGAAGACAAACATTCATCTGCTTCTCCATGAATGAATCGATGGAAAAGCAAGAGCAGAGGAGGAAAAGCACAATGCCTGCAGTCTGGACACTATGGATATACACATAAGGAGGATGCACAGAGGGATCCACAGCTCTGCAGTGTCCCACTGCGATTTCAGGGCAGGAAAACCCTGCCACTTCGTACAGCAATCCTTTATTTCCTCCTTGTTTCTTGACACCACCACATGCTCCAGCACTAGTGCGGGCAGGGGAAGCCCCCCACACTGCTGACCCTACAGAAAGGGCCAACTTGATTCCTTCCAGTGGGAAAACTGGAGGAGGCTGTGGGCAGAGCTCCTTCCTCTGTGCAACCTGTGAAGGCACAGCTTGCTCTTCCCCCTCATGGGTAACAGGGGAAAGCGTCCATCCACCTCCCAAGGAGAGCGCCTGCACATCTTGGTCTTGTGCCAGGCATTGTCCAGCTAATCCTTCACCCCACCAGGTGAGAGAGAGAGGCAGCTCTCATGCACAAGCCTGAATAACCAGACGTGCTGACTTGGCTGCGGTCTGCAGGCGCAATTGCTTCCCCAACACTCAACCTAGGGCCCAGTAGTAGACAGGATATTGGAATCTAGAAAGGAATTCCTTTCCTTGGATAAAACAGACTCTTACCTACACTTCAGTGCCTTGTCTGCTCACGGGGCTGGTCCAGAAACAGCACAGGCCGCAGATACCCAGATGGGAGAGGATGAAGTTATGATACAGACCATTTGGTAGAGAAGGCTTGAAATTAGCCTGAGGGAGTGAAAACAGTCCTAATGCAGTCTTTGTGGATTTTCTTCCAAATTTCAGGTCTTGCTGAGGACATGACGACAATGTCTGGTATCCTGTTATCCCTGTTTATTACTGAATGGCTAAGGAACATCTCTGCTACAAGGGCATGGGGGAAAGGAGCCTGGCTGTGCTTTATAGGTGCAATGTCCACTCCACAGAATGGAAATCAAGTGCAAAGACCAGAGTATGACAGAGCAGGGAAACCAACAGTGCTTGCCAGGCACTGCTGAGCAAACCCTCCTACTTCACAGCGCTGAGCCTTTGGAGACAGAGCACCAGCAGTGAGGTGCTGCGTTCAGGATTTCTCATGAATACAGTACAGGACTATGAAAAATAGCTGTTTCCTTCTATTGCTCCTTCATCACTAATGTCCTGCTGAAGATGACAGAAGTGAGGAAATTAAAAGTGTCATGTCATGTCTTGCTCCCTCCTCAGTTACACAACACCTCAACATAGATGGGCTCAGCTCACGCACCCTTTCCATACCTCTTCAGCTTTGGAAGAAGCTCTGACTTCTCCACAAACCATTCTCCCTTAATTTCTGAAACATGCAGGCTGGAAATCTTTTAGCAGGGCCTGACAAACCAGGGACACAACTCAGTAAGTCTCTAAATATACACCCCCAACAGGCAAAGAAGCTTGAGGCAACTAAAAATAGTAGATGTGATTGACAACCGACAAATGAGGAGAGAAATGCAACGCAGAGTTCATACTCCAAGTGATGTGGTTTGCAGAGAAGTGCTATCTGAAAGGCAGCAAAATATGTCATTGCTCTCTGGGAGGTTGCTTGTTCCAGGACAGCGGTTTCCTGAGTTCTCAATGTAGATGTACTGATATAACTACAGATACTGCCACAGGCAGACACAGCTTTCTCAAAGGACATAGGCTTGAAACCTAGGAAACTCACATCAGGAAATATAACTGATCTCACCATTTACTCATTTCTGGTAACCAAGGGCCAATATGGACTACAGTAAAAAAGAAAAAATCAGTTCAAGGCCTCTACCCCCAGCACATTGAGTTCCACATTTACAGTCAAAATCACTTACTGCTTTACAAAAATATCAGAACATGCAATAGCTGCACCTCCACTGCTTCAGATGGAAAAAAAAACATAGCTGACTGCTGGAAAACTGCGGTGCTGCCACTATGGGTGTGAGCTGGTACTGACTGGCCTCTCCTCTGACATGGTCTGAGCTCTGGAGAAGGAACGTGAGAGACTATGGACAGAGAGTAGAACAGAGGGAGATACACAGCAGCAAAGGCAGTTCATCCTTGCATCCACCAAAGCACCTCCCACGCTTCAGAAAAGGCTCCGCTGCCAGATGAACAAAAAATGAGTCCTGTCCTCAAGAGCAGTTGTACTTGGAAGGAGGGGATGGAGTGAAATTAGGAGAAATATGAGGTGACACCAAGGGGGGAACAGTGCTTGGGCCATCACTCTGGCAGAGAATCACAGGGGTCAGTGCTCAGCACTAGCACTGAGAGGCCTCTGAACAAGTGCATTACCTGGCAGGAGAGTTCTTCCATGATTAAGATGTGCTAATGCTTTAGGACAGAATATAACATGTGCACACAAGGAGAGAGAGATCTACAAACACACACACACACACATATGTATGTGGCACATGGTTTCCAAGGCAACTGAACTCCCCACACGAAGTACTTGAGCAGTGTTTGTGCAGGGCACACAGCAGCATTTCCACAGAGAACACAACCGAGGGGTTTTGGACTCAAAAATGCCTGAAAGCCAAAGGGGAAAAACAAAAAACAAAACAAACAAAAAACTCCCACGAGACTATAACAGTCAAAAGTAGAAAGGTTGCAATAAATTAATCCAATCACGTCTTTAAATGACACCACAACATGTGACTCTCCACAAAGCCACCTGCCTTAGGAGTCACTTCATCATAGCACTGGGAATTAGAATATCAAAACCAACGACTGGCTAATTAAATCCCCAACTTTGTTGCTACATGACAAATACAGCAGGATGTTAATGCAGCCTAGCATGTAGGAGCTCCTAAGCACTCTGTGATCATATTTTCCTTCCCCCTCATCAGCAAGAGGGATATAAAGACCCATCTTTTTCCTTTTTTCAGCCCTTTCTGAAACTTAGGGGCTGTTTCTTCTCCCTCTTTGCACAGGGGTGAGGAATTCATTTCCATGTATTTTTTTTATTTTATTTTTTTAACAGAGGAACCACAACTTCTAGATGGAGCTTTTCCAGACTCCCTCTCCTCTTTCCCTGGAGGGAAACCATTCAGAGTACTAGCAAAGCCAACAAAGCCCCTTGTAAAAATAAGGCACAAAGCCTCCAGCATCACACTGAACAGGCAGGCACAGGAAGAAAATAAACAACTGTGATTGAGGCAAAAAAAAAAAATGTCCCACCCTGGGTGTTTAACAGCCTGACTGCCAAAATACAGAGCCTGATAAACATGGCCTGATATCCAGAAATCAAGAGGAGATGCAGCCACTCACTGATACAATGGCAAAAATCAGTCCAGTCCCTCCCCCGAGGCAGCTCCACCACCACCTCAAAGTGGATCCTGAGCACCTGGGCAGACCTCACCTAGGACAGGGAAGAAGCAAGCACTGCCAAGTGAAGGCTTTTTTTTCAACCCCGAAGTGGGAGATGGCATTAAAAGAATAGGAGTCTTCCCTAGAAGAACAAAGATTAAGCTTTGGCATTGGGTCTCAAAACCTGTCTGGAGCAATTAAAGACAAAAGACAGCTCAAGCAGGAACTCAAGCAGAGCAGCTTCTCCAGGAACAGGGGAAGCTCTTAAATCCAGGGGTTAGCAATGCTAGAGACAGACCTGATTCAAAGATCAAGTCATATGCAGGTGGGCAGACACCTGACTCCTTAGAAGACCTTTGGCCAAGCAAGGCCAAAAGTATTCAAACATTGAGAAACCGAGGCAAGGAAATGCCAAGGGCTTTCAGCTTGTTCTTGCTGTAGAGCCGAGTCTTCCTTCTCCTCCCAGGTGAGGAGAAGCTGCCACCAGCTGCCCACAAAACAAATCTTCTTGCTTCCATCTTCACACATGGCTTGGGAAGAAGGAAGCCACAAGCCTGACTGTCCACCAAAGTGACAAGCTGTTCCATGGCAGGATAGTGGGACCATGTGTTCGGGGAGGAGCTGGATAGATTTCTCACAGCCACACACTCAATTTTTCCCAGACTAAAATTGAACAATTGCTCCAACATGAGCCAAATACACTTACCAGCCTGTGCAAGAGGCCCAGGCACCAGTCCTGGGCACATGACAAGAGAGATAGTGACTGATTTTGCCTCTTCCCTGAAATTTGGGACTTACACAGCGCCACACCATAAAATGAAGTCACTCCTCTTTTTCAGAACACTGACAGCAACTATGTCTTCTCCCAGCAGCAGTAGAGGAAAACCCTGACAGTTGGTCCTACAGTCGAAAATTCACCAAAAAGAAATGGTGTCTAGTTTAACAACAGCAAGAGAGAAGAGGCAAATTTACCCCTCTCACTTTACTGTTCAAACCCACTTGAAAGGTAGAATCAGAGAATGGTGGGGGTTGGAAGGGACCTCTGGAGATCGAGTCCAACCCCCCTGCCAGTGCAGGAACACTCAGGGCAGCCCACACAGGAACATGTCCAGATGGGTCTTGAAATTATCTAGAGAAGGAGGCATGACAGCAAGGAAGACAACTCTGCAAAGCAAATGCAGAGGGATTAATTAAAAAAAGAACAAAACCCTTCACACCATCCTCCCTCAAATGGTAATTCTGGCATTAAAAAAAAAAAAAATAAAAATTCCCCCCCAAAATTCCCAAAAAACACCACACACCTAGATTCCCACACATCACCTGGGATGAAAATACCCATACAGAAGGGAAAACACCTTTTCCATCTCCTGTAAACCCATTAACAAGCAAAGACTTGGTAGCAGAACAGCAGGAACTGCAAAACTCTACACAAAGAAAACTCATTCCCCCCTGGATGCTCCCTCTCTCCAGACCTGGAAGCAGGGCTCTTCCGCATGGGAGATCAGGCCACCTCTTCCCAAACAGACAGGCCAGCAGCATGGTGCCACAACAGCATGAAAAAGTGTTCTGCTTATCACTGCACAGCACAGAGCTTCCTACAGTCAAACAAGGAGGACTCCTGTCCTATGGACAGGACCTACAGCACTCCAGAATTAAGACATGCAGTGTGTGCAGCAAAGCTTCTGCCACATGCTTACATTTTGTTCATATTTACCCTTTCAAATGGCTTCTTTTTAAAGTTATCTCCTGGGTTTCTATATTTTCCCAAAGAAATTGCTGCTCCCAAAGCAGGTAAATGCAACAGGTTCTTCCCACGTAAAGAGCATCTACGTGCAAAGCTACATTGGCTTCGGCTCTCCTCCAGCTCTGCAGAATACACACCTCTAGACAGACATTTCAAGTTTCTCCATCTCCAGCTCTTCAGACTACAGATCTGGAATGACCGAGTGCTCTGAGTTTCCAAATTCAGTCACATTTGTAACATTACTGCTAGAAATAGTCATGCCCTCTCCTAGTCCTCCCACCAGTTCTATCCAGACCCTTTGTCATGATCAGCTGGAATACCAAATATTCATGTCCGGACTCCAGCAAGACACTCAAGTCCAGTATCTCAATACAGCGGATCCTGTAAGGGTTCAAAGACATTTTTTTCCAATTCAGCCCTTTCCCTCCACTTCCAAGGCATCCTCAAACCATGGAAAACCAAAAACCGGTCATAACATTTCTTTTTAAGCCAATGACTCCATACAGAAGACAAAAAGAAGCTATCACCTCAGCCTATGTGGATAGGGGAGTAAAGGCCATCTGTTACAGGAGGCAGCATCCTCACATTAGTATCTACCGTGTTTAGATCCTTTTTACAAGGAGTTACATGGAAAAGATGATGGGTAATGGGTGTGAGTTACTCCTGGGAAGATTCCACTTGAAGAAAAGAGTAAAAGCTTTTCACAGTGAGAACAATCAGGCATTAGAATAATCTCCCCAGGAAGTGGTGGGGACCCCAGCACTGGACACTTTAAGACTCAGCTGGACAGGGTGCTGGACTACCTTGCTTTCACCATGATGGGTTGGATCAGATGATCCCTTGCAACCTGGTATTCTGTGGCTTGGCAGAGCTCTTGGCCAGGGCAGCTGAGTAGCCAGCCTCTGCTATGTCCGGAGCAAGGGGGATGAGAGGCACCTACTCCCTCTAATACTTATCATTTACTCCTCCTGAAGCAGAAGATTTTAATTAAACCCTTTCTCCTCTAGCTGTTGCACTGTCTCTGCAGAATAACTAGCTGCAAGTATTAGGGGTTTACAAGGAATCAACAACAACAAAAAAACCCAAACAAAACCACAAACACCATCACCACCACACGCAAAAAAACCCACCCACAACACATTTTGACTGGCAAGCTCCAGCAATCAGTTTTACTCCATTCCTGTGTATTTGAACATTCAACACAAAGGCAAGGAGCACATTTCCCAGAACAGTTAAGACACGGAATGGGCATTTATTTCTCAGACTGTAAGTCTGAAGTTCAATTAAAACTCACTGAATACTATTTTGCATCCAAGAAAATATTTTTCAGAGAACACAACAAATTATTTGACTGGCTGGATAACTTCAAACTGCCTTCTGCTCAAGGCTGCTATATCCTCCCAGCTCCTACTAATGACAAGATCATTTCTCTTATAAGCCCTTAAAATGCTGCCATTGCCTAAAAATTACACGGATTTCTTTGAGAGAGTTCAAATTGCATATTCTTTCCAATTCAAACTGAGCTGCACAGGGGCGAAACAAGATTCAGCACATATGAGCCTGCTGTCATAACTCCTCAACTACTACTTTTCAGGACACATTAGCAGCACAGACATCTTCCTGCCTGACGCATCTTTGTATTTACAGAGCACATGCCAAAATTCACAGGCTGCAGAAGCCATCGCTGAATCATTTCCCAGCACTGGCTTCTATCACTGGGATTGAAGTTGTGAGATCAAAGAAGAGAGGAATGCAGAGCATCTTGTTTGCATGTCACCAATGCCATTTTGCCTCAAGGCAGCTAGAGAAAGACACATAGAGACAGGAATTATTGGCAGCAAGAGAGAGCATGGCAAGAACCCTGGCTACGGAAAAAAACGACCCCATGATTTGGGTGTTTTACAAACCAGCACATCACCTTGGTTCAGCTCAGTACAAACTACACCAAAGAATCCAGTGTCACGGGTACTGTGAAAAACAGCATCAGGAAAAGGCTGCCTTCTTGTCAGTGGATGTGCTGCTCCCTGGACACCTCTTGCTGCACTGACTCACCACAACCTGCTCCTGCCCTTCTGCCATGGGTCTTATGCTGATTTTCTTACATGTCTGTCTGCTGGAATTAAGACGAAGAATCTTTGTTGAAGAATCTTTCTTTGTTGAAGAATCTTTGTTCTAAATTAACGTCTTTAATTTCATTTGTAGCTCATATGGGCTTAAAACAACATCGTGCCCCCCAGAAGTCAGAGAAAAGTCCAAGGCAACGCAAAGAACCCAAAAGTTACTATTTGCTACCTAAGATAATTTAATTCATCTGGCAGGACCTGAATCGGAATAATTTTAATTGCTGGGATTTGGCAACACTATTGATGGAAATAAGCTTCTGTTACTTCTATTTTTTTAATTGTTTTTTTAAACTCGTTTTCTCACAGTGCTCACGGGAAGGAGCTGGATACCGCCCCAGCTCGCGCAGGAGCGAGCAGTACAACCAACTTCCAGCCAAGGAAAGCTGGTTTAATGGCAGCATGGCCTGGAAGTCTAATGTGATAGTCAACTTGCAGGGCTGGACTTCAAAGGTGAGAAGAAACCTACCACCTTCTTCTGTTTATAATTAGGAAAGATGAAGTCTGGAAATCACCAAGAGATCACAGTTGGCCATGTTCCCCCACTACGTGTTTCTATACAACTCTTACCAACGCAGTCATAATAGACTGAGCACATTAGGACACTGAGTGCAGCTGAGAGCTGCAAGCACATCCATGCATGATGTGAGAGATCATTATGATACAAGCAAATCCCTGAACTCTCTGCAGAACTGAGAGATCTGAAGCCCCTACTGCAGAGCAGCTCCTCAGGGTGGGTAATTCCCACTCTCTCAGTAAGGAAGGTTGCCCTGCACTGCTGCAGGAACAGAGCAAAACCACACCCCCCCCATATTTTCAGTCAGGGAGATAACAGGTTTTGATAAATGATCCAACTGCACACACAGTCTGAGACATTTCTGAGGAATACAGAAATGCCATTGAAGTCTCCTGCTCTGACGCAGAAGCGTTGTAACAAGGCAGACTGGATGCTATAGGCCAGGCCCACCTCTCTGGACAACACCCTCCCACTACGCAGTGTGGCATTTACCCCAGGGGGTCCCACCCTTGCAGAAGAGCTTGCAAGCTAGGGGTTGTCTAGCACGAGGCTCCAGGACACTCAACTCATGGCCAAACACAACAGTACCTGTTTAATCTTCCCCTCCTTGAGAGGGGCACCAGCTGAACCACCACAGGTTCATGCCCAGCACCGCCTGCCAGCACCTGCCCCATGATTCACACAGTCTGGGTGGAACATCCCATAACTGTACCTCAAGGTCCCAGCTATGCTCTGCATCTGCCTGGGATGACCCGGTGCCTTCATTCACCTCATGCCTGGCAGGATCCCAACCTCTACAGCTAGGAGTGCTCCTTCCCCTCCAATACCCAGCACCTGAAGCCAGCAGAGAAATTCAACCTCATGACGTCAGCTCCCATCTTGAATACTGCAAAGCATCTTACTTCACATCTTGCTTCAGCACCAGCCGTTGTGCTCCTCTTGCCTCTTCTCCGTGCCAACCCTAAGCCTTCGGAGATGTTAGAATTTGAAATCCACCCACAAACGATCAATCCCAAATTCCACTCCCCAAGGCAAAACCACATAGACCAAAAGGGATGAGTTCTGATGCCATTTGCCTGCGCTGGCCATTTACTTCAGAGCCCAAGGATAGCTGTTTCCCTAATGGTGCAACCACCCTTGCCCCATCCCCTCTCCACTTCTCCAAATTTCAGACGCCCACACACCCGGGAGCCAATGGCCATTAAAACTGGACGCTCTTTATCGCTCCCGGGGCATCTCTCCGAGCAGCAGCGAGCCCCGAGCAGACCCCGGCCCAACGCACACACCTCCCGGCTCCCATCAGCTCTAACTTGGCAGAAAAGAGAGAAAACCCTCTGGGCGAAGAGGGAAACCACCGGCTGCCCCCCCCCCCCCCCCCCCCCCCCCCCCCCCCCCGGCCCCGGGGGGGCGAGCCCCGCCCCCCGCCCCCCCCCCCCCCCCCCC
>JANHGN010009657.1:0-32392 GCA_024605025.1 Megaceryle maxima
GCTAAATCCAACCCTCGCCTCTTTCCATCCCACATGCTTCCCCCCAAACTTCCCCTATCCATAGCTGATGCATTACAAAGGGATTGAGTCTCCCCCCCCCCCCCCCCCCCCCCCCCCCCCCGTAGTATTCAGGGATTTCCTACTTTAGAAGTCAACTCCACCCAAACCCACCCCTGGAAATGAAGATAACAGTGCAGCTTACAGATGTACCACAGGGCTGGATGGTACCTTCAGTACCAGGCAAACTATGCAAGCAACGTGAAAACCTGGGATGAATCTCTGAACAATTAACTTTATCTCATAGGAACAAAGTGCTTTGCATAAGGAAATATAAAACAGAAACAAGAAAAAAAAAAATTTCCAAAATTGGATAATACATGAATGATCACCATAGTCAACTTCAAAGTTCTACTTTCACAGTTTCAGATTTAAAAGTGTACTCAGTGCAGGAAGTGCACAGAAATATAATTCTTTTCTCTGCAGATATAACCATTATAGGCTATAAACTTTTATATTAATTACTACAATATATATGAAATTAGCACATAAATGCATTAACTATAATATTAAACTAAAAACTTGTCAATAGTTCAGCGTTGTTTTTTTCTTTCAAGTAATTTGTATGTGTGAACTAGTGTGTTTTTTTCCTGATAGGAACCAACACTTCAAATATGGCTAAATCACTCTATACAAAATTCTTCCCATAGCAGCTCTGAGACACAATGCTTGTTAAGAATGCGCTGCTTGTTTGTAAGCATAATTCATGCCCTACATGAAAAGACGTTTTGTAGTCTCTGTTTCCAGAAACAAAAATCTATTTAGATTTTCCTTCCTCTTTAATCTTCCTTTCCTTACTTAACTTTTGGAAAATCAAAGGAACAAGAAGTGTTAGTATGCCAGGGTCCTTCCATACCTTTAACCATAAATAGTGTCTTGAATAAGAAAAAAGCCCTGGAGAACATTTACACTGTGCTTAATTTAAAATATATGTGGATACTGAGTCCCAACAGAAACTGCAAATTCTTCTTTCTCCCCTTCAATTTAACCACTCTTATTATCCATATCTTGTCTCTCTTGCTCCACTTTGCCTTCACTGTAAAAGACAGGATGTGCTATTGGTGTTTTGCCATTTGCCCATAAAATCTCAATTCACTGTTTAGGCATTATACAATCAAAACTATTTCTGCTACAGATTTTGAAGTTTGTATTGTAAGATAATGCCATATTTAAATCGCTGAGATGAAAGAAAGCACATGATCTGTAAAGCCAGAAAGACTTTAATGCAGCAGGAGCCTTAAGGCACGAGCGCCTGACGAACACAGCAGTATGACTGCAATTCCATGAGGCAACACCCTGGTACTTTCACTTATTATTTCACATGCCTCTCTCCAGGCTCATGTCTTGAGAGAAACTCCCAGCAAATCCTCAGGAAAAAGTACAAAAAGGTTGTAAGGGTCATGCAAAGCAATCCTTTCCCTGGTATATCCCACCAGTTTTCAACAGTCAGGGCCTTTAGTTGACCTTGACAGAGCAGCTGCATCTCTGTTTATAGGCTTGAGCAGCATGATATTCACAACACTGGAAGAACACCAGCGACTCTTGTAATTAGTTACACATGTCATCTGTAAAAAACCCCAACCAAACAAAAGAAAAAAATAAACCCCAAAACAAAACCCCCAAACCAACCAAACCAAACCAAACAAACAAAACCCCCAAAAAAACCCCTACACACAAACAACAAAAACAAAACAAAAAAACCCAACCAAAATCCCCCACATCCTCTTCCAGTGTCACAGCAGTCTGAACAGTTTCTCAGGCTTACCATGCAAACAATGTTTTTGGGATGAAAACCTACCAGATCCCCTTTGAGATCCTTGCTGATGCAAGGAAAATGTTCTCTTGCTGCAGTGTTGTCTTTCTGCTGCTTTTCTAGATGGACTGTCATCTGTCTTCCCTTTGCCTCCCCTTTCCCACTCTCTGTGAGCTTTCCTACTTGTGACATACTTCATAAAGTTTTAATTAGCTTTTATTCCTTTAGCACTTTGTTACTCAAAGTTTCACTGGGCAAGCCCTGGGGAACCTGGCCTGACCTTTTACCTGATCCTGCTTGAAGCAGGAGGTTGGGCTACATTACATCCTGGGGTCCCTTCAACCTGAACCATTTATCCTATGTCCCTATGACCTCACGTGCAGAGGGGAAGCCTGTCAAGAGTGTTAAACAAGTTTATGACGTAGATCAGGTGACTGAAGCAACTGTGGTGAAAACTGAAGCTGTATCTACTGTGCAGTCAGATAGTGTGGTGAAACCTTGCTGGAGCAGCTGCTGCTGAGAAGCTTGACATCCAGGACTCAGAAGCCAAGCCCATGATGTCGTATCTCAAACATGATTCTTATCTGAGCTAAATTATTCAGCAGTAAAGTAGGTATGCATTCCAGGCTGTAATCCACTCCTGACTGTAGCACAGATGCCCCAAGCCTCATTAATTGCACCTGCATAGCCAGGCACAGGGCTGGCTACCAGCATGAACAGGCCCCCTCACCCAAAGTGCAGAAAGCAGTTCCAGTGGCACAACAACATCCTGAAGAGGGATTGCTTTGCCAGGTTTCCTTCTCTCCTGTACAAGCTGGGAACAGCCACCCTAGTAGTCACTGTTTCTCAGCAGTCAGGTGGCAAAAGTTCAAATTGCCAGCGGTTGTTATTCAGCAGGGGTTACCTTCGTCTGCCAAGAATACAATTGCTTTTATTGCCCTAACAAGTGAATGAAATTAAAACATTAACAGCATTAAAATACACATCTCTGTGAACAAAGAATTAGCTTCCAGTCACAACAGCCAGACATTTAGGATTTCACTCTCCATGAACAAATGCTCATTATGAAGTAGAAACTACAGACAGTTGCACGAAGACCTCTCTCAGACCATCTGTCCTGCTGTGCTGGCAGCTGCTGATGGTGGTCACTCTGCATATTGCATGGATACGCTCCTGCACTTTAACCACCTCATCTCACCTGCAATTGTGAGAGAAGATGGCCAGACATCAGAGTTTTAGGATCATCACTGATTCACCCCAGGGACATTCAATAATCCATTTAACCCCAACATCTCAAGTTACTCATCCGAGAAATGGTCATAACACTACTCCAGAATATCTGTTGCTAGCATGTGGAAATAGTTGAAGAGTTTCTGACTAAAGTGCTGGGTGCAAGAAGTAGCACGTTTAGGCATTGCTACCTCTAATGCCAGGAAAGTAACCCAGCCTTAACTTTGTCCTTTCAACATAGCTAATATGGCTGCATTTCATTTAACAATTATGAGCATCTCATTCAATTTGAACAGTGATATAACATGGGAATTTTGTATGCTAAACAAAATCCACAGTGAAATAGCTCGAGTTGTTGGTAGACTACTACATCCCCACAAGAAGTCACTACTGCATGTTTTTCAGCAAATTTCCCTTATCTGTGAGGCTAAAGCATCTCTGGTGTCATCTCTCACGTCTGCAGTGAGAGGGACACAATGAGATATACTAACACAGGAGACAAGCTTGTGGTTTTTTAACCATTGTGGGAAAAAGGAGTCGGGCATTCTCAACCAACAGGAAGCAATACATAGGGAAACCTAATGAAAAAGAACCAGACACAGATTAGGAACAAGACTTGTTTAGAAAAATGGCATAATACTAAGAAAAAATCAAGAAAAAGTACTGTCACTGAAATACATGATAAGCAAAGAACTCCTAAAAGTCCACTGTTGCTAGTGCTCATGAGAAAAATGGATTTAAAAACCACCCAGTCAAATTGGGTTTTTCCTATTTATGGCAGTAATTAAGAGTGGTGGTGGAGATGATGCAAGGTAGTTCCACCACTGTCAAAAACTGTTTAGTCTTACCTAAATAATCAGAAAAAGAAAAACCACAAAGATTAACAAAGGCAGCCTTGGGGTTTGAGGGGTATGTAAGTTAAAGATGAGTTCTGTATCTCTACAAATAACTGATGCTTTGAATATTCTATCTTTTTTTGTACTGTGAGGTTTTCCTTCCACATGCTTCTTTCTCTGCTTGTTTTAACAAAACAAAAAACAGGTCATGACAACACCAGAAGACAAGAGTAACTAGAAAACTAATGAAATGACAGCACCTTCATAATCAGGGGTAAAAGTTAAATAACAGGAAGGGACTTTTAGTTAAACTGTATTGGTTTTGCATTTTTAAAAATAAACCCATTTAAATTCAATGACTATTTAACATTTGGAAAGACAACTGTCTCTGTTTAAAGTTCAGTGCTGGGACTTGAAAAATTTGTTTATCCATTTGAATTCTTGCAACACCAAACAGTCCTTAATGGTGATTTAATTTGTCAGATGAGGAAAGAAAAGATGAAATAAAAATTTCCCTGAAACTCTAGTTTTCTCCTAAAATCTGAGGAAGTATCCAGACTCACCTTCCCTAAAATATAAAATAAGGGTGAACACTTCAAATGAAAAGATAGAGAAAAGGGAGCTACAATCTGAAATAAAGTTTCTGCTGTGTCACCTTTATGGGGAATTGTAAACTCAGTGAAAGTCTCTAGAATGATAAAGTGAGCTTTGTAATTTAAAAAATTGATTTTACACCATTTGCAGTTACTTCAAAATTTCTCCCCTCTGAATTTTCTCTGAAATCATTGTAAAGCTCTGATTAAAGATTAAGAATTGGTACTCACTTCCCAGTATGTAACCATCACTTTATTACTACGAGGTTTAGTATGGTGCCAGAGAGAACAGAAATGGTCTGTCTCATTTCTGTTCTTTCCTCTAAATTCTCCCAGTATCACACTTCCATTGCTTTTTACTGAAAATGTTTTCACAAACATGAAAAATTTTTCATTCTCCTTTACTTGATTATTCCCTGATGTTTGAAAACAAATTAAAAAATAAAGGTGAAATTCACCTTTTCAATGCAAGTGTGCACAGCCAGGAAGTACACTGGGAATGGGGCAACACTGTGCAATTTCCACTTGTGCTTATATTGGCAGGCTATAGCATCTGCCACCACACTTCTGCCTCTCATCTCTGCCCTCAGTGTTTTTCTGTGCTAAACTGAGCAAGCTTTAAGTTTTTGGGTTTTCTTTGGTTTTGGTTTTTTGTGTTGTTTTGTTTGTTTGGGTTTTTTTGTTAATTTTTCTTTTTGTTTGGGGTTTTTTTTTTTGGTGCTTTTTTTGTTGTTGTTTCATTTTTTTTGTTTGTCATTTTTTTGTTTGTGTGGTTTTGTGGTGGTTTTTGTTTTGGTTTTGGTTTTGTTTTTTTTTTTTTAATCCCTCCTGAAATGAAGTGCCCTGATCAAGATCCCCTCTTTGAAGAATTAAAGTAGCAGCAAGGGAAGCACATTTCAGGATCATCCTTTCTAAAAATCTTCAGTATGACAAAGGAATTTACCAGGACTTTAGATAGAATGATCTTGAAATGTCTTCCTGAACACATGCAGCTGTTAACACCATTAATTTAACAAAGTGTCCTGGGAAAAGAAAAGATGCTGTGTACTTGCCTATAAAATCCCATTTCATTGGAAGCCTACATTATTGCCAAAGAGAAAAAAGATCTACTTTCAGGTTCCACAGGAGAAATCTTGATTATGCAAATTCTAAGAATATTTTGGGTTTGTCTTTCATTCATTGTGGGAAGCAACAGATACAATTTTTAGAAGTAACTCTCAGATTTTTCAAAAATTCGTGGTTTGCAGTAATAGTTCACCTTCCTTGACTCCTAAAAGACAAAGAATCCCTCTCTCTGATTTCTAATTAATGTGTCTCAAGACAGGCATTCAGCAGGCATTCAAACACAAACTGAGCAGACATTACTTAGATAACATACATATGAAATAAAGACAATAGAAATTAAAACCATGATGATATGAAAAAAAAGCCATGCTATGTGGAAAAGTATGCAGTTACCTAAGGCGTGCTTAATTTTAATTTCTAACTTCTTGTAGAACTTAAAACTAATTACAAAGGCAGAATCAGAGACATTCAGTAAGAAAGCATATTCAGCAAGTTCATGGAAGTTTGTTAAAAACTTCTTTGAATTCACGCACTGGATAAAAAGTGATGTGACAGAGAATTACAGAACAAATTTAGGCTGAAGGGAATGTGGCTGGGGAGGTCACATAGTCTAAGCTCCTGCTCAAAGCAGCTCCAGTTAGAGCAGGGCTTCATTCAGTTGCATTTTGAGTATTTCCGAGAATGAAGATTCTGTAAACCTCCTTGGGCAACCTGTTCCAATATCTGACCAATTTTATGGTAATGAGGGAAATAAAAAATAATTTTACAATTCTTGTAGGTGACCGGAATTTCTCATGTTCCAGCTTGCACCCGTTGCCCCTTGTCTTACTTGTTGCACTCCAAAAAGAACCTGGCTCCATCTTATCATATAATTGCAGTCCTTGCCATTAAATTTTAATACCATGTCTACCATTTATATAAAGCCATCTTTATGTTACCTTGAAATGAAATTCATGGGAGAAAGCAGGGCTACAGAATAATCTCCGTGCTCACAGTATACAAGAGTATTTGTTAGAGGACAATTAGCTGTAGCAAGGAAGCTTTAGATGAGATGTTAGGAAAAAACCTTTCTAATTACAAGCTTTATGATATCAGTAGAACAGTTGTCTGGTGAAGTTGCAGAGATCTTAGAGATCTTCATCCCTGGCAGTCTTTGAGAACAAGTTACACAAACTTCTCTTGCACCTTGGGGGAGAGGAGTGGACTAGATAATCTCTGCAGTACTTTCTGTCCCTGTGTTTTCTATGAAGGTTGAGCCTGCTTCTGGTTAATCCAGGTGACTAGCACCCAGGCTTGAGCCTATGGGCCAAATTATAAAATATTTATTGTTACTGAAATACTGAAGTCTAAATTATACATTTTATATATCACGTTTGTACTTTCTCAAACTTTTGCAGTTGCCTGATGGAGCTTACATAGTAGTTCCTCTGATAAGATGCTTAAGAACTCCTTCCTCATCAGTTATGGGAGAACGTGCCATTTCCTCCACACACCACTACACTCAGGGTATCTGGAGACAATTGGCAGGCAAACAATTTGCCTACATAGTCATGGCAAAGCCTTCAGCTGGATAAGAACCTCAGACAGGGCGAGCCTGGGACCTAAGCCATTCACTACTACCGAATCTATCCAAGCACCTATCACCACTGGTGCTACCACCGAACAGTAATATGGGTAGAAGCCAGGTTAGACTTAAGGCTCAGCATGTCCAACAAGAGTGTTGTGTGATTTCTTCAAAACTGTTCTAACACAACGTTCTCCAGCACGTCAGTAGCTACCACAGTGGTGTTAGGTTATTTGGGAGCTTTTCTACACAATCCAATTAATACCTACATCCCAGTTGTAAACCTCTGCTTTAAGGGGATTACCAAAAGCAAAAGTATGTGACACATACTTTTGCAGGAAGCACTGTTGCAATATTCCCATTATAAACAAAGTCTCTGTAGCGCTAAAAGGGAGGTTAATGATACACTACCATGTACTGGACAATATGTAATGCAGCTACTCAGAACACTAAACATGAAGTTCAAGAAATGTCTCTGTCCACAAAGCCATCTGTTCAACAATCACATTGCTCAAATGGAGCATTTACTCAGAAAGAGCAGTGTTTACAGCTCTAACTCAAAGAAACAGAAGCAATCCAAAATCTGTAAATGAATGTACTTCAGTAATATTTTCTTGAAAGTGATCAAATGATGATTGATCAAGTCACTTTGGCACAGAAAGGCTTCCTATTTTCATAAGGTGAGTCTTAAAGTATTTTTTTTTGTCCCTCTATGAGCTACGTATTTCATCGCAGGGGAAAAAAATAGCAGGGATACAGTACAGAACTGGTAACTGAAGT
Source organism: Megaceryle maxima (assembly GCA_024605025.1). NCBI lineage: Eukaryota > Metazoa > Chordata > Aves > Coraciiformes > Cerylidae > Megaceryle > Megaceryle maxima. The sequence goes on from JANHGN010009657.1 coordinate 7,879, forward strand.
GCTCAGAAAAGCCAAAGAGCTACTGTAGCTCAGCAAGTTTCCCTGCTCCACTCAGATATAATTTATATGTCCAAGTTTTGCTGCTATATCAGAGACTTACAGTTCCCCTGCTATTTTGCCCCGGCCTCCTGCTGAGACAGCCAATGAATATACAAAAGTCACAGCATGATAGCTCATTAACTTGGTGACAGACAGACACAATATGGTTTCAACTTTTAGTCACCAGCAACCTAAAATGACCAGGGATAAGCACAGTTCAGAGACATGAACATGTATGGAAACCTGCCCAAACACAATCCACGTAGGTATATAGATTTAGACAGTCTTCACAAAGTACACTTCCCATAACAACATTATTTGTTTTCAACCAGTAGCAACCTTGATGACACAGTGAATAAAACAGCAACATCTTTCAATACCATACACTGTTTCTTTCAAATTAGACAGTCTAAGTTCTCCAACTGCTCAGCTGCATTCTAATGATCTTTGCACAAGACAGCTTATTTTGGCCTGTGTCAGGCACTAAACGTTTTGGTGTTACCAAAATGAAAGTGTGTGTTGGAGAGAGCAGTGGTAGAGAAAAAAAAAAACCAAAACACGGGGAGCACAGCAGTGGAAAATACTTTCCCCACCTCCTCCAAGTAATTTTTTATTACCTAGTTGTAATAATTTCAGTGCACACAAGATATAAAATCATAGTGCTAAAAGTACTTGTTACTATTCGTAGAAGACTGTTCAAGTATATCATCATCTTATGAAAGAGGGAAGTAAGACAGGAAGCTCAAAGTACAATTGAACAACCAGCACATTCTAGTAAAACAGATGCTACACCTTTCTTATAAAGCCTATACAAACACCAGGTATTATTTCTAATATAATGTAATGCACTGTAACACTTCAGACTTCTAAACATAGGTCAAAGACAATATAATTAAATAAAAAGTTAAGCCAAGACAAAAAATATTGGGAATAAAAATTTACAGCATTAATACTGGCACCAACTTTTAGTACAGTACTACAAAAACACAAGTTCTGAGTAGAACACTGTATTACAGTGAATTTAGATTTAGCAGGAAAGATTCTGAATTTGGACTTTTTTTTTTAAATTAAAAAATAAATGAGCTTTCATTTTTAGCAAGAAAGAAACACTCTTTGGTAACTTAAACCTGCTATGCTCCCCTCGCCTACTCCTCCTGCTTGTTCCTTGAGACCTAGCCCTCTTCATACTTACTTTTAAGCATTTCCTGGTGTTGAATTCCTGTGCACGTACACTAAATGATTCCCCTTCCTCAGCCAAAACCTTCTTCAAGAGGAAAATCTGTTTTAGAATTTTTCACTGATTGAATATAGAATAATAGGATTTTTTTTAATGCAGAAAATTTGCTTCTATTATAGTAGTAAATCCTCTAGTTTATCAGAATGCTTTCTGTCTGCATTTCAAGGCATAAAATCAATAGACCATGATTTATGGGAACAGGAAGGCATTCAGTGGCATTTTCCAGGAGCTTAGAACTGACTGAGCTGGCTTGAATCCACATGGCTTCTCAACAAATGTCACTGCATTGTTTTGCACCTTGATGTAGACAAGTGACATTCAACATGGAATTGTTCTTGAGCTAATAACCCTGCTGGACTGAACCAGGTCTTCGCAGAGGCAACTGCAATGTCTCTTCACCTGTTGGCAAAGCCCAAACAGTCCTGCAGAGTCTGTAGGCCATACAGGAAGAAGACTGCTTCCTTCTCCATACACCACCAACGCTCAATAAATGCAACACAGGATACAACTGCATCTCAGGTTCAGTGTGTTAAGGAGCCTACCACATCCCCAAATAAATCTGGCAGACTAGTCAAGGCCTTTTTGGTACAGTAGCCACAATATTACCTGCCTTAAATGAAAACAACTAGCAAAAGGGAAAGAAAAAAACCAACCAAACAAACAAAAAAACCCCCAAACAAACAAACAAAAACAAAACAAAAAACCACAACAAAGCCCACGAACCAAACAAACAAAAACAAAAAATCCCACACATAAAAAACCCAACAACAAAACAAAACCAAAAACCAACAACAAAACAAAAAACAACCAAACAAAAAAAACCAAGAAAAAAGTGCTTAGTGAATCAATCACTACAATCATCTGTGCAGGGCATGATGTGACAGCAGCAAAGATGGCTGTTATTACCAGACCCTTTCCTGTACATAACTATTTGACTAAATCTGAACACAACTTTATAGGCAGCCACAACTTTGTGTCAAGTGACATAGGTGAAAGCGGTCACTACAGAGCAGCAAGTACTTGTTTTGCATTAAAAAGTTTGCAGGACAAGGCAAGCATTATTAACGTATAAAACCGGTGAAGAACACCCAACATACATAAAAATTTCAGCAGAAAGATCATGCAGTTCATTATCTGGCAACCAGCAGACCTTTAGGCAGGCAAATACTTGCTGGTTAGATCTTCATCAATTATATAGAAATGGTGCTTTAGAGGAATGCCTGAAACCATCACTTAATAAAAATACTAGCTTCCTTCTTCACTGGCTCACTGAATGTACAATTAGCACTAGACTCCCACTTCTTTAATGTAAGTGAAGACATGAATTTTGTTTTAAGAATGTGAAGCATAGACACTTTCTGTCTTCTGCACGTGCATTAGCACCCTGGCATAATGGATCCTAATGCAGAATATGGCAACCAGGTGCTACATCACAGTGCTGGAATACATCCAACATCAGAACACTAGCAAGTAGTCACAAGCAGAGGTGGCAGGCTTTCACTCAAATATTAGAAAATAAAAATCATACCTTCAAAAGTGCAGGCAGCGTTGTGCTTTCCTTTTGGTTGCTCTTTAAATTTATGGCTTCATTCCCTTTGTTTTCAGAACTGAAAAACAAAGATATTTCGTAACACTGAGGACTTGCTTTATTCAAGTCTACCTGAGAACCAACACAGCATCATTCAAACACAAGAGAGCATTAATTTCAAAGGACAGAACAACATATTTTCCAGGCCATAGTCCATATTCTGCACACACTGCAACTGAAAAAAGCCATGCCCCAAAAAACTGAAGATGGCAGCAAAATGCCTGTTTCACCTCATACAGAGGTTTTCAAACTCAAGCATTCAAAAAAGGCACACAGCACTTCAGCTCTTCCAACTAAAAAAAAAAAAAACCTCAAGCTTTCTGTGCACATGTACTGTTTTCTGCTGGAAAAACGGTACTATAGTTGATCAGTCATCTCCTATCCCTACGTTCATTGCCACAGCACTATCTAGCACTCCTGGCCACTAGAAGGTACTCTCTTATGGGAGAGCTGCAACCAAGTGGAATGGATGCAAGCCAGATGGAATCACCACAAATTGCAGCTACCATGTTTAACAGATGTTCACTGAACATACCTAATGGAGGTTTGCAGGCAAATTCACAAGAAATTTCAGAAAGGGGTAACAGGCATGTTGTTACTACTAAGACAACATCCGCTGTTCCATTTTAAAAGTCAGCAGTCCAAAGTTGCATATATCCCATCCCCCCAATGTCTCCACCCCAATTCTTAAAAAAATTGTTAAGCACAATCCATCAGAGAACATTTTAATCAAAACCTTTATGCTCCATGCAACATAAAAGCAGAACCATATCAAGAAGAAAATTAGAGGATATTGATGACAGACATCACTTCCTGCATACCATAAACTGAAGAAAAATAACTTCATACCGATATTGTGTGAGAAATACTCAGTATTGCAATGAAGTCATAACCACTTCAAAAACCCTTCTTCATCCATTTTAGAAATTTAGCTTTGCTATTGACAAATGTGCAAGCCCTTATTTGTGAATGTCTATGACGAGATGATTTGTTTAAATAAAACCAGAAAAAAAAAAAAAAAAAAAAAGGTGAAATTCTGTAATTACTGTAATTCAGTAAATGTTCAGAAAAGAAAGGTTTCCTTCCTGTTTTTGATTAGGTATCAAGTGTTAAATATACATTGTACATACACATAATACAAAAGCCTGTCCAACTATATGTTACTTTCCTCCCAGCTGCTCAGTAACAACATTCTCTTAACAAAAATGAGAACATAACTCTCCTGCAATTAAGTTTTTCAAGATCTTTCAGATACCTTAAAAGAAACGCTCCTTCCTCTTTTTTTTATAGATCCTCTTCAAGTCAAAACCCATGTACTTCCAGATCATCTCAGGTAATCTTTCATAATGCATTCATAAACACAAAGATGCTTTTCCAGGGAGAATATCAAACAAAAAGTCTTGGCTGTTCGTGGCTTCCTTGCCAGACGCAGCAGATGAATTGATATTCTATCCTATGAATTTCTTCTGCTGTTAATGTGTTTCATGCAGGAGATGTCACAATTGCTTCTGCGCGGTCTGGCACACTAATAAAAGTGCTTTTCAGTACATAACCTATTTTTGCCTTTTCTCTCCCCCCCCCTTTTTTTTTTAAAGCACCCTTCTCAGGTCTGTATAGCTTTTCCTGATGTTGAAACACGTGGCACGAGCAGGAATTCCCTGTATTTAAGAGCAGAATAATGAGGTTGATCTCCACCAGAAATTCTTCCTGGCTTCAGGATATCACTCTTCATGGAACTCATCTGCAGACCACAAATGAGATCCTTACTTTCATTAAACACAGACAGCAGAGTGAGTCCTACTCTTCTATCACTTTGTTTTGCTCATATTCTTCCCTTCACATCATGGGTTTTTTTCCAAAACTTTTTTAATTTTCCTACTTCTTGTTTGTATTTGAAGTATATGCCAGTATTACTTTCTTCTACCTAGCCAGGCTTGGACTGATTGCCATGAAATTCCATAGTTTATATAATACCAAAACTGAAAGAATGCAATTCAGCAGATAAGCACCTTAAAATCAACAAGGAACAACAACAACAAAAGTATCAAAAATTTACTTTCTAGCATAAAATAAACCTAAACCTGCAAGCAATTCCCCACCCCCTTTTGTGGTTTATATTCTAGCATTTCTACATTCCTGAACCTTTTGCTTTTGGGTGTAGTTCCTCAAGATGCTGACATTGTTACTAGAACCAGCTTTAGAAATTTCAACACCTTCCTCCTCTACCTCAGCTATCTATTCCCACCCTTAACTCAGCAGGGCCACAGCCTTGGATAAAATCAAGGGGAAGAAGTTTCCATCAAGAAAGATTCAGCCTGTGATCCAATTTACAGTCAAGTGATTTGCATCAGCCACAAATGATTGCCACTCAAAAGGTGGGAACAAACAAGCATGCACCACTGCAGCTCATTTCACCACTAAAGCTACTTTCTGTGAAACTCTTCTACTCTTAGCCAAGGCCCCATTTTACATGGATATCTGACTGAAACCAAATGACTCACACTGCATGTTTACAATACAAAAGCTTGCTTTGCTAGAAACAAGCCTCTTGGATTCTTTAGGTTAAAATTGTTTTGTTTTTCCTGAAGAGTTAAGATTGCCTTATACAGCCTAAATACCACAGACACAGCATCCAGTGCCGGGCTAGGTACTTGGGACTGGAGAATAGGCTGGCTACTTGCTCATGAGGTTCAAAGGATGCAGCTTATCACTTCCTGCTACCAACAATTTTTAGTTCTTTCCCCCCTTATCATTGCATCAGTCACGTAACAGTCACTAATTATGGAACACTGCACAGTATTTTCCCCACAAACGCTGCAAATACAAAAATAAAATAGTAAAGTTCATAGGCCCACACACAACCCTACACTCCCTGTTAAAAACAAAACAACATGGTGAAGCTAATGTAATTATGCCACACATAATCTTATGTTGCAATGTAAGCCCACATTGTCCATACGAGTCTACATTCAGAGATGCTGGGAACAGTTCTTAAACTATGCCATTCACAATTGAAATTAATAATTGGCAAATAAATATAACAGTATTTATGCTAAAAATTATCCTTTTTTTTCTATATATGCCCATGTTATCCTGTCATTACTGGCTACATGTTACACTTTCAAGAACTGTATTCTAAGGAATTTTTTTTTTTTTTTCCCTGCAGGACAACGTCTGCAACTAATAAGTACTGACTTGGTAGCTACACGATACCTCACCATCAAATTCTGACAACTTTGCTAAGAACTGAAAACAACAGACTGGTAGTTATGTAGACTCACCCTGAACTAGGGATTCCACCACCACCCTGATTTTGTCTGGGTCTGTATTATTAAATACTCCACTGAGTTTCATTTTTGCTTTAAGCTTTACCAGAGTGTTGCACTTTTTGAGTGCTTTGCCACATCAGGTACTGAGCCTACCATCACCAGCTCAGCACATCTTAAGTCAGGCTTGTGCTTTACCACCCATATGGCTTTGCTAGATCAGCCACACAGCTCTAAGAGAACATTTTAGCACTTGCTAAATTAGGAGGATTAATCTTGTGAGTCTTCAACTCTATGCTTCACAAACTACTTGTTGTTACAATACATACCCAGCAAGGGGACTCTACTAACCCAAGTTTTCAATCTACTTTGTACTTGTTTTTAAGGAGTGAAAGAGGAAAGCATGATCCTAGGAAGACAGAAAACACCACTGACCTAGCAACTGGGTTCCGTGGACTCCTTAACTGTACTGGCGGTCATTTACAAATTGTCACAAATGCTCATTTACATATTTAGGCAGACAATGCTTTTATTTTATTATTATTTATTTTTAAAAGCATGGACATATTAAATGATCCCCACAGTAATAAAAACACTGTCAAATTTAAGCCTAGAAACAAAACCTCTCAACTACTTCTCAGGTATGTAACCCACTGCCCTCCTGGTGCTATTTCTGCCAGAAAGAGCCTTTTCTCTTACATATTAGTGCACCCAAGACGGATGGGTTGATCTTCAGCAAGGGTAGAGGGATCTCTTCTTGCCTGTCTTGCCAGCTTGCCTAACCTCATTAGTATCACTCCTATTCTTTAAATAATCAAGATTAAACTCAAGTTACAAAAGATCCCATTTTGTATCATCTGCACAAAACTTTTTTTCTAATGCTTTCTGTCTGCTGGTGGTGAAAATCTGTTTTGACCTTTTTGTAATACTTGGACAGGTGGTGTCTGAATCAAAAGCAGATCTGTGGGCCAAGTTTTTAATCATTACACTTAACGCAGGAGAGGTTAGAGACTCTTACAACAGGGACAAATGTTCATATTCTGCATTGTTGCTCTCACAAAAAAGGTAGAAATATATAAACAGAAGTACTCAGACTCAGGCTGGTTACTATACATGAGGGATTACAGTCAAGGAAAAAAAAAAAAATCATCAATTTAATGGAGCAAATTTAAGTGCTTGGTTTGCAAGATCTTTTCCAGCTGCCTCTAAAAACAGAAAAAGACAATTAAAAACAATCATATCTTCAAAAGGCCCTCACAGCATCTCCCTATGGTGCAAGAAGTCTGTTTCCTCCGTCCTCGTCCCTCATAACAATCCCTGGGAACTTGCAAATGAAAAGCCCATCCCCTCCTTCCTTGATTAATCTACCCCACCCATGTTATGCACACAGAAGATTGTGAATGTGTTGTGTTAGATTAAAAAAAAAAAAAAAACAAACATCATAAGCTACAGGCAGCAAGTGCAACATGGAAGTCCAATAAACAATAAAGCACAAACACGCAAGTTTTGATGAGACTGACCAGATACAGAGCTCACCAAACTGAAAGTAACTGCGGTGACAATTTAGGTTACTTTTACAAGGAGATGGTATGGACTGCTGATTGCTGTTTGGGAAGCAGGAAATTAATGGGCAGTCTCTTAAGGAAACAGGGACATCTGGCTAAAGGTCAACTTGGACAGGTCTGTGACAGCACTTGTGGATGTCAACCCTCCCTCCTTCTCCCACTGCATAGAAGCAAAGTCTCTTCCAAAGTGGCAGCTCCAGCAGTTACTGCTTGTGCAGTCCAGATGTTAGCTGGTAGGTGAGTACTATATCATTTTGCCATCTCTCTCTTCAGAGACAGATGACTCCCTTAATAGTCCAACCCAATTTGCTACCACATTAGGCTAGCACCATTTCTTTTTAACTGGTCTTCTCTTCAGATTAACTCAAAAAACATTTAGCCATTTAATGATAAGAGAACAAGCAATACCTAACCTGAAAGATACTCCAGGGTACCAAGAGGCAAAATTGCTTCTACATCTGGCTTTAGTGACATGATTCTACTAAGGCCAACTTCCACATACATCTATCCAGGTTTCATGACATCAGTTGTGGTATCTCCTTCTCAGTATCTTCTGAAGATTTTTCCTCGAGATGTGTTTTTTATTCTTGCTGATACAATTCACTCTCCACTGGAGCCCTCACTTAGGCTAAAGCAATTTTAAGGTGACCTTTCTTGATAGGTTATTTCAGCATTCTGGGATGTAATGCCAGTTCCTAACCCTTGCCCTTTATGTCTCTCTGAACATAACTAATGCTTCTCTCTGGGAAATAAAACCTCATTTGGTTTCGATGTCATGACTTTTTTTCAATTTTACTTAGTGCCAACAGAGCAACACCTTCACTGGGGACCTTCCAGACGGATATTTCAACAGAGGAACAGAGTCTGCTAACAAGGATCTCATCACCTAGTATTTTAAAATCCATCTGCACAAGAGACTCTCTGAAAAATGTGAATGAGTGGAAAAACACAAGTCTAATAGCACTATCAAATACAGATGTACAACACCAAAATCTCTATTAAGTTTCAGCATATTACAGGGGTTCTCAAACCACATCCATAGACCAGCAGTAGTTTCAAGACTTTTATTACACATCTTCGAAGAGCCATAGGTTAGCTAGTATTGGTTTCTTCTCTGTTCTGGCTCCCAAGAGGTAATTAAAAAGATGATTGCTAAAAATTCATACCTTTTGAGTTATATTTTTCTATATATACCAGTTGTATTATTTGCCATACAGACCCTTAAGATTACTGAAGCTGGCCTCCTGCATAATCTAGACTATGAAATCTCACCAAGCCTTTAAAACCCCAATAAATTTGCTGATGATACTAAACTGGGAGGAGTGGCTGATACACCAGAAGGCTGTGTTGCCATCCAGCAAGATGTGGACAAAGGCAAACCTAATGAGGTTCAACAAGAATAGCGTAGAGTCCTACACCTGGGAAGAACACCTCTATGTACCAGTACAGGTCATGAGTAGACCTGCTGGAAAGCAGCTCCAAGGAGGGGGACCTTGGCATCCTGGTGAACAATAAATTCTCCATGGAACAGGAATGTGCCCTTGTGGCCAGGAAGGCGAATGGTATCCTGGGGTGCATAAAGAAGAGTGTGGCCAGCAGGTTGAGGGAGGTTATCCTCCCCCTCTACTCTGCACTAGTGAGATCACATCTGGAGTATTGTGTTCAGTTCTGATTTCCCCAGTTCAAGAGGGACAGGGAAATACTAGAGAGAATCCAATGGAGAGCTACAAAGATGACAAAGGGATTGGAACATCCCTCTTATGAGGACAGGCTGAGAGCCAGGGGCTGTTTAGCCTGGAAAAGAGAAGACTGAGAGGAGATCTTATGAATGTTTACAAATATCTGAAGGGTGGGTGTCAAGTAGAAGGGGCCAGTCTCTTTTCAGTGGTGCCTTGTGATAGGACAAGAGGTAATGGTAGCAAGGTGAAACACAGGAAGTTCCACCTCAACAACAGGAAAAACTTCACTGAGAGCCTGGAACAGGCTGCCCTGAGAGGGTGTGGAGTCTCCTCTAGAGACTTTCAAAACGCGCCTGGATCTGTTCCTGTGTAGCCTGCCCTGGGTGATCCTGCACTGGCAGGGGGGTTGGACTTGGTGATCTCCAGAGGTCCCTTCCAATCCCTGCCATTCTATGACTCCTGACCAAAAGATACAATCTTTGATTAAAAAACAGCAAGCAATGTAAAATCTACCACATTTGTAAATAAGACTTTTCCATGTAAACTACTACTAAATTCACTACTTAAAATGAGGCTTACTAGTCTTGATTTGTCAAGTCTCATCTCTCAGCTACAGGATCAACCTACATCTATGTAGGACAGATTACTAAGGCCTCAGGTTTCAATATTCTCTTCAAGTCACAGGTCTACTGTAACTACATGAAGCACTTTAACAATCATTTCCCCTGCAGTTACATACCTTGAGGCAGAGTCATTCCTCGAACTGTAACCCTGTCATTTCAAAACCTCCTCTTAGACAAACTAAGCACTATTGAGCTACTTAATTTTATTCTGTGTGGGAGGTTTTCCAGACATAAAATTGTTCTGTAAGCTCTTCTCGGAGCCATTTTTAGTTTTCCATAAAAAATTGTGGACACCACAACTAGACTCAGTACTCTGGTAGCCAAAGTTCATCCACAGAATACATGTACTTTATTATTTATACATCCAAGAATCACATTTTCTGTCTGAGACACTATTTTGCTTTGGCATCTCCTGTTCAGCTGACTGTCATCCATAGCAACTTACATGGTGATTCCTGTATTTTCACTCTAATCATCTGCAAACTTCACTTCATGTTTCATCCTCTTTCAAATTATTTGTGAACATACTAAAAAAATTGATTCAAAAATACGCCCCTTTAATTTTCTTCAAATACATCAAGTACAAAATTATTTTTCACATCTGGTCTTTTTAGATCTACCATTACACTTGCAAATATTTTAATAGAAACATCAGCACCAAGTCAGATACCTTAAAGAGTCTAAAGATAACTGCTTCAGCAGTTTGTCAACTGAAGCTGTAATCTCATAAACAAAACTGAGTTTGACAATTCCCACTCTCCAGTGATGTTAGGATCAACATCATGTTCATTAACTTCTTAGATCACCCAGAAGCCTTGGTAAATCAACTTTTCAATCCTCCTCCTTTAATCCAACCAAATACAATGAACTTAAAAGTGAAAGACAAACACCTTAGTATAGATACTAACGTCACACTTGTGAAGTCATTCATGTCCTGTGAAGCCAGAATTATCAGAATCTGATCTATGAAGCGAAGTCAGACAATTTTTTTAAGAGTTAAACTTGTAGAATATATATTGAACAACATGAACAAGGGTACACTAAACTTGTTAAAATGAATTGAAAGGAAAATGTTACTGCAAAGTTTAGTGGCAGCAAGATGCGAGGAAATCAATGAAGATTCCTAAAAATTGTCTCCTGCATCACATGAGTTAAAATACACTAGTATTTTAACAGAAAATTAAGATACTAGCACTTCAATAGAAAATAGCAACAAATATAGAGGATTTTCCACTGTTCCCTTCTCCCCACCAAAAATAAATGAATAAATAAATAATTACCCTTTTGAAAAGCTTCAAAATGAAAAATTTTGGCCAACTTCTCAGAAAGATTCCTGATGCCAACACTGTTCCTGGGAAACCAAATGGTAATGGCAGTCCCCAGTCTGTCTCTAGCAAGGCTGTTGAGGCTTATCTTAGAGGGAGTGTTTGCAAAGAAATCCGAATGTTAAGTTTCTGGCTCCTACTTCTGTGCTTAAGCTTAGGCCACATACATAGGGGAGGGGAAGTAAAGGCATCAAGATAAATGGACATAATAAAAACAAGTTAGTGAGGTTGAAATTAGAGGGTCAAAGGAATGCAAAGCTGCTATTTCGTTTCAAACAAGTAAGAAGAGAAGTGGATGAAAAGGAACAGAAAGAGAAAGGTAAGGAAGGAGAAAATGGAAGCCAGAAGGGAGAGAAGGCAGGAATTGAGGCAAAAGAAGTGTTACAATCAGCTGATTAATTTAAGTGTTGAACAAAATATATTATATTCAATTAAATTATCCCACTTTGAAACTAGTTTGATCACAGACAACATTAAGCAATTTAGATTGTTTTAACTGAAACAATTTTCCTCTCAGACCTGTTTATGCTACATATTTACATACTGTTCTTTGCTTGTGTAGCAAAGCTAGGTCAGCTTCATGTTCTGCATCACATAGACCATGTGAGCTACATGGAGTTAGCATAAAATGAAGTGATTTTTTTTTTTAATCCTCTTTAAAAATGCAACTAAAAATATGGAAAGTAAAGATGCTATAAAATAACAGATATGCCATTATTTACAAGGGAAATTTACAGTAAAATTATAAGAACAAAATCACATCTTTAATCTGAACAAGCACCTTTGAATTTAAAGACTTGAACTAAGTGAAATACATATGATGGCCCATGATCACCCTTGATGAATAACTTAATCTGTTTTACATGTGAAGGAATTGAACAGCCGTACAAAGGCTAGAGAGAAAAGAAAAATAAATGTTTCTGAGTAGAGCCTGCTTCAATATTGAGCAGTACGATTATACGGATTACACCAAGGTTTTTCTTCTGGCATCTGTCATGCATAGTAACCAACATTAATGTAGAGTCTGCTCCATATTTGTAGTCTGATTGGTTAGATAAAGTTTCCAGCATTCTTATTAAATAAGTATGTTACTGGCCACCGGAACATAAACTCAGTATAATATCAGAAACAGATTTATAAACTACTTCAAGTTTATTAAGGTTAAAATGATTGAATTTATAGAGAATAGACATCCCGTTATACAGCTGCACATCAAATGGTACATTTGCAAGGTTGAGGATCAACAATGGCATACAAAAATAGCATAAAAATAGGAGATATTAAAAAAAATTTAAATCCAGGAAATCTTTAAAGCATCAGCAACTGCTGTCCTTCTGGCAAACAGTGTAACAGAATTTTTAGATGATGTCATTAAGAAAAAGCACTCAGAAAAAACAAACAAACAAACAACAACAACAACCAACAAACAAAAAACCAACAAAATACAAAAAGACTGGTGTCACCAGTAAAATGCAGTGAACTCTTCTAGTCAGGCTGGTACAGAAAACACTGTCCGTAGGTGAAGCACTGATCCACACACTGTTCATACTCAGGCCCCAAGACTTTCAAACTGCAGAAGCAGATATGCAGCCTTCAGTAAAATATTTTAGCAATTTAAGAAACACTGGAACGTTCAGAAAAACAAGACTCCATTTCAAAATAAAGCAAATCATGAAATCACATGAACAAAACACAATTAGAGACTATATTTCACATGATAAAGTGAAATGACTAAGGAAACCCAAATTTCTGAGCTTAAGTCTTCAAAAGTGATACTGTAAAGTTGGTTAGAATCTATAAAAATTATTTTAGAAATAAAAATTAAAATACCAGAAAAATAGAGGAATTAATATCCCCTGGAAAGCCCAAGTGATAAAGTGATGTGCTACTGCCTGGAAGTATACTACTATATTAATTATATAATACTGAATTGTATGAAATCCCCAAAAAACCCTCAGAAAATAAAAGCAGCAGTTGGGTTGCCAACCTTTCAAGAAGCTTCAATAATCAGAAATAGAATCCCTACAGCAATGTTTCTGAATTCTACCTTTTTTTTTTTTTTTTCCTACCTGTAAGCCTTGGGTTCACCAGATGAGAAGACTGAGGAGTTTTAATCTGTGCAAAACTGTTCCTTAAAACCACAGACTTGGAGCTGTTTGTGGAAATACTTTTGTATTAACTCTAGCACTTACATGAATAATTGGAAAGGAGACAATGCTGTTAACATTTAAAATGGAACGGGGGAAGTTACTTTGTTTCTTCCAAGGAGCACTACTATTATAATTAATACTCTAGTTACATTTCCTTTAGGAAATGTCTCATACAAACATGGCCAGCTGCTGGGCTTGCTCCTTCTGGTCTCAGTCCAATGAGACATCTAGGTATGTGCCTAATTCTAATCAAACCAGTAGTCCCACTGCAGTGCACAGAACTATTCACTCAGTTAATTATAGGCAACCATTTTGGTACCCTGCTGAATCAGGGCCTTTCCTACTATTTTGAATTATGCTGCAATAAAGGGTGTAATAGAAAAAAAAAAATCAGGAAGGAAAAAGAAACAAAAAGCCCAATCTAACAAATGAACAGGAAATTTTCATAATGCATCTTGCTTAGGTAAGTCTAATTTGAATTCTTCTATACGGCTGGAATATCCCCTTGCTGGTTCCACAAACTCATCGCTGATGTACAATCACAAATGAGTTACATTTCAACAATAATAAAAATATTCCTGCCCTGCCTTTGGAAAGACAAAGTTTATTAGAAAGCAGAGATGGATTTTTACAGCAAACAGTGGATTTCTTCGAAGTTGCTAATGGTATCTGAATCAAAACCAGCTAGGAGGTAGTAACTTCAGAAGAAATAAATTTGAAGTGTATTACTCCCCTGTCAATTAATTCCCAGCAGTCCCCAAATGCACACTTTTTACAACTACAAAAATACATGTTCTTTGTAAACAGGAACAATGACTGGCAGTCCCAGAGGAAGAAGGAGACTCTCTAATCTCTCCTCAGGCAGGATAAATAAAGTTCTTCCATCTCTGAAAGCTCTTAGTTAGGAACTAATGAATAAACAGAACAATAATCTCAACGTAGGGAAAAAAAATGAACAAATAAACAGAAAAAAAACCTAACCTTCAAAGCCAAATAAAAGGTTGCTCTTCCCTGTTTGATGTCTCTGGTACACTTCAGCCATGCAGAAGAAATATCTGGACAAACCCAACAAAAGCCCACTTGCACTAGTGGTTATCTGACTGACCAACCAGAAGCACTTGGAGGAAAAAAGATGAACTCTAAATGAACCTGCTAAACAATATACAGAATAACTAATATAATACATCCATGGTTTAAAGGATATTTTGGTGCTAATTCTAGGTTAAAGTGACCAGTGAAAACTGTCACACCTCTCCGGCACCTTCTAACATGACCTGAAAGGTCACATTTATTTGCAAAACAATTGCTCAGCCACAGAAGCTGCCTATTTCTGAAAGAACCTGCAGTAGATTGACTTATACTGTAAAAGCTGTACCTTCACCCAGATAGACTAAAGAAATATGTATTTAAAAAAAAATTTAAAAAACAGACTCTCATTAGAATAGTGAACATTTAATGAGGTTTTTTTTCACCCTGAGGATTTAGACTGCTCCAGGAAACACTGAGATTAACAAATAATCAATTTCATACTATTGAAAACAGCAAATAGCTGAGTAGAACATAATGACTGCCTTTCACTGAAGTTAATGATAAAGAACTATGGTGAAAAGCACCAAAGCCCTTGTTCAAAGCAGCCCCAGCTCTGAAGAACACACTTATGCAGGCAAGCGCTCAGTGGGAGATACCTCATGTTTGTCTACATTTTATGCAAGAGGCAAATAAGCCTTTAACATGCATACTGTGATTTTTGCTGCCACAAAAACTTGCAACTAATCTGCACAGGTTATTTTTTCCACAAGCTAGCAAGCCTCCAGCAACAAATTGCTGTAAGGGCAAGTTATTAACGTAAGCTCTTTGTCAAATGAGGTTCTTGGAAAAGTCTAAGACACTGATTAACAAACAGTGTGATCCCCCCCCCCCCTTCCTCCTATTTTAAACTGGGGGCCACAGTCAGTTTGGGTTTTGTTTTTTCCTGGTTTAGGTGGGGTTTTTTTGTTTGAAATAAATCTGAACACAGTGCACGGAGTGAGAGCAGGCGAGAGCTCTGCACCCCATGGAGCTGAGGGGCAGCTATGGAGTTGGGGAAAGGAAAGCTGGAGGCTTCCATCCAGCTGTTGTTGCCTAACTTTGGGAGCAGATGAAGGATGACTTTTGGACATACACAGGCTCATTTCTTCATGATTTTCGAATGTAGGAAACTCATGCTCTGCACAGGCATTAAGCATGATGTGTGACTCCAGAGGTCAATGCAGGTACGCTGGGAGTGTATTTGTCCCTTCTCTCTCTCCTACCCCCTTTACTTAGGTGTTTGCTTTTTTGAAACCCAATGATAGATAAAATAACTCTAAAGAAAAGTTTATTTCTATATATTTCAAATTTGATCTGGTTCCAATATACATCACACTGATAACGTGAATGGAAAATTAACCATCCTAGTGTACACATTCTTCAGAACACTTCACAAAAGACGTACTCCCCAACTCACCTCAAGCACTCCACACCTTAACAATAAATATACAAAGCAGCTATGGCTCCCCCTCCCCACACGCACGCTTTGTTGGGTGATCCATTTTCCTACGCTGCCAAGCTCACTAAATAAACATGACGAGCAAACCTGCGGCACTCATCCCAAGCCAGCGCTGTTTAATGTATGCAATTACACTAATCTGTGAAGAAGGCTGCCAGTGGAAACCAAATACAAGAACGTCAGCATTCCTGACTAACATGCCACGCTGCCTCGCAACAAAAAAAAGCTTCTTAACATACCAAATTGGACTCCTCAGAGCGGGAGGGTTTTTGCTTGCTTCCGCTCCAGAGAGGAATCACACTTACCACCTTCCAGCGAACCACATGAGTTCAAAAATAAGGCCAAGAGGCCCGAGCCTTTTCATATCTACATGGACTATCCCAGCTTCCTAATAAAGGAAAGGCTCTTTAGCTACAGGAAATGAAACTGCGATTTAGATAAAGATAATAGACTCCAGCCCCAAGTTAAGTGGAGCAGGTTTGCCACGAATGCTACCTACAGATAGGCTATTTAGTGTGCAAACCACTGAACTAGCATCACCTTCCTCCTTCAGAAGGCGACCGCTATGCTTTTTTCTTTATTCTGAACAACAGCTGTAGGGAGCTGTTAAGGAGTCTGATGAAACCTCTCCTATTGACTCTTCAGATCCTCAGCTAGATCCAAACTTTTTCCTTCTCCCGTATCTTAACCACCCCTGACACACATAATGACCATGCTGCTCCCACAGCTGTAAAGATGGCCTTGATTCTGCAGGCTTGCTCCTGATTTATTTTTTTTCCCCTCCGGTAAATAAAAAGCAACGTTTCATGCTCATGAAAGCCTGGTGGATCCTTGGTGATGTATTGGTGCATCAAATCCTCACAGTAAAACAAAACCCCGAAGTTAAAAACTTCACAATGCATTTGTGAGACCATTTAAGAGAGCTGGTGTAAAACAGCAATACATTCTGCTGTTATTCACGACCGCTGAGAACATGGAGAGCAAGATCTTGAAGTTTTTTCACTGAAAGAACTACTGTGATACCCACTGTCTAATTAAACTCTGCTTAAAGGTCTGCTGGTTTAAACACAAACCTATGCAGTATCACGAATGACTCAAAGATTAAAAAACAATGAGTTAAGAGCACCTGATGAAATAAGGACTAACCAGCTTGCACCTTTTCACCACAAGACCCAAATAATAAGACTGCGTGAGGGCCACTAAGGCTGCAAGAGAAAGGAAGAAGGCAACTTTATCTGTTATTTCTTTCCTATGTACACATAGAAATCAGTCACCAGGAAAAAGAAGGAAAAAAAAGAAACCAAACACACAAAAACCAGGAACAAATACACAAGAGTTTTCCAACCCTTTTCATTTTGCAAAATCTCCCTGCACTAAAAAAATAATTATTAACAAGCAGGTTTCCACAAACCACAAGTTTTGCATTGAGACTTAAACGCATCAGTAATATTTATATTACATTAACACCTGATTTACACCAGTCCAAAAGAAAACTGCAAATATGAAAACAGAAAAGAAAACCCAAACAAACAAAAAAGAAAAACCAATTTCCTCACGGAGCTCGGCACTCTGCCCTGCTTTCAGTTCCCAAGGAAGGGGCTGCAACCTGAGGAACAAGTGGGACAGCCCCGCCGCCGACACCCACGCGGCTCTAACCAGGGCAGAAGCAGCAGCCCCAGAGACGGCTGTTTACAGCGAGCGCGCGTTTCGCACCGGGCTCCATCAGCCGACTGAGCTCAGCTGAACTTCGCAGGGCCGGGGAAAGCTGGGCTGCAGGACGCCGGTGCTCACCGGACGGTCGGTCGGGCCAACCCCCAACAGAACCCCGAAACGTCCCACCGCTCGAATGCACAGCCCGCAGGGGACCTGCCTCGCACCGGACCGCCCTTAAGTTACATTAGAAACACCACCACTAAAACCGCGAGCTCCGGCACTATCAGCAGCCAGACTAACACCCCCATGCTCCCGGTTTCGAACTCCGTATGTGACAAGCCGCCGCCCCGCCTGAGGCCGCCGCTCTACCGCCGCGGGGGCTGCTCACACAAGGAGGTGGCCCCGGCCCCGAGAGGCCCGCGCCTGCCCTGTGACCGGCAGAGGCGCCTTACGGCACCTCACCCCTCGGACGTCCAGGCAGGCCCCCCTTCCGCAGTGGACACACACGTTTCTTCTCTTTCCCTCCCTCACCCACTGGTGTCGCAACATCTACCAGGGCGGCCGGCACGGTCCTGCATCCTCCGCCCTGACGGCTCACGGTGCTGCCCGGCCGGGGACAGGTGGCCCGGGGGCAGAGGGCAGCAGCAGGCGCCCGATCACTCCGATCGGTCCTGTCCGGTCCCTCACGTACCTGTTCGAGCCCGCCGACCGCCCCGGCGCCACTGCCCCTTCGCCGGGTGGGCTCCTGGCGAAGAAGCGGGAGAAGGTGCTGTGCCAAGAGGGGCCGGCCCGCCGTCGGCTGCCCCCACCGGACATCGCCGCCACCGGGACGGGACGCTGATGGGACAGGAGGCACCGCAAGCAGCCGCCCGGCACCGAGTCCCAGCGGCGGGAGGCGGCGGCAGCAAACGTCTCCCTCCTCCCACAGCGAAGACAGTCACCGCCCGCCCTTAAGGCGGAGCCGCCGCTCACCTCCGGCCGCTAGGGCGGCCGCGGCTCGGCGGGAAGGACGAAAGTTGCACCCAGGAAGGGCGGGAGGTCGGCTCCTGCGCGGTGCTGTTGCCGAAGCGGTGGCGTGGCGGGGGGGAAGCTGGGGCAGTTTCGCCTCTATCCCTGCCCCAGCAGTGTCTTTCCTTTCGGCAGGCGGACCCAGTACTGGCTCTGCCGTCTGCGATGTGCTGCGATGGGGGAAGCGATGGCACCAGGGAGGAAAGCACCACCCCACGCAGCCTCCCACCTCCTCCCGAGGAGAGGGGAGCGGGTGGGTTGGGTGGTGCTTTGTTTTGGGTTTTTTTGGTGTTTTTGTTTGGTTTTTGGTTTTTTTAGGGTTTTGTTTTGTTTTGGGTTTTTTTTGGTTATTGTTGTTTTATTGGGGTTTTTTTTGTAATTAGGGTGAACAAAGAGAAAAGATCAGAAGTGAAAATTAATTCCATAAGAAAAAGGGCAGACAGCCTTGAGAAGTTATACTCCTGACTGCAACCACCAACACTAGTCTACTGTTTTTAACCTGTGCCAACTTTGAGCTACTATGTGCGTTTGTCAATGCAAAGTCAGTAACTGCCTTTACACACTGTTTTTTTCACACTGTCCTGGATATAATGTACATGCCTGTTCTGCCAGCACAGTAAAGCACCTGCATCAAATAAAGGTACACAGCAGCAGAAGTGTGGCTGATTCAACCCTCGCCTTCCTCCATCACTTTAGGAGCGCTTTAGGGTAAGTTTAGGCTGAGTTGAAGGGAGGGGGTTCTCATGCCTTTTAAAAGATTCCTTTCTAGAAAGGAGCTTTGGTTTGTTTAATAGTGAAACCTTCATTTTTCTCTCTGAGGACTGTGGCAAACTCTCCTGAGTCAACATCAAACTAGCCCTACCAACAGTGATGATCTTGCCATTGCAACAACCCAGTGACAATTATCTTCATTTTATAGATAAACATGACATGCAAAATCTTAATGATTCATTGATTGTGAATTACTGCTAGACTAGCCTTGATGTTAGGATTTTAAATTCAGAACGACACTTTCCTCTTTCTCAGCTTGATGAGCATCTCAGCTGTTTTTATGACTGCCTACACCTCACACCTTTTTAGCAGCTCCTTTTTGCATGGTACCATCTCACAGAATCACAGAGTGTCTGAGGCTTTAAGGGACCTCACCTGGTCCAAGCCACCTACAGCAGGCTTCCCAGGACCACATCCAGGCAGCTTTTGACTATCTCCAAGGATGGAGACTCCACAATTTCTCTGGGCAGCCTATGCCAGTGCTCACCTTTTCTGCAAGACTTTTTTTTCCCCCATTCACTCCATTCCCTCTATACCCAAGCTTGTGTTCTTTATCACTGTGCCATAGTATCAGCCTACCATGGCTGCAACTCAGGGTGGGTATGAAGCTGGTACTACAGGCCCATTTCCAGAGCAGCAGCAATCAAACATGATGGAAATAAACTGGCTACTTTTCTGTATACTTTCCACTGGCTCAGCTATGATCAAAACCTTTTAAGAAATGCACAGACAACTCCCCTTTGTATTGTCCAAGTCTCCTATAGCTTTGATGTGGATTTTAAAAAACACAGACACAACTGGATATTGGACATGTACTTAAATCTCTTCCGGTCACTCTGAGTTGGGAATAGCTGGTTGTTTCACAGGTTACAAAAATTAACTTTCTCATGGTATAATCACCAGTCACAAACCTTATTCAGGGCACTAACACTTAGTACACAACAAGGTCCTGCCTAATTTTCAGTATCCAGACAAGGAGCAGACCATTCTCCCAGTGATAGAGTTGCCTCAAACCTAGAGCAAATATATGAAATGTTTCATTTCAGAGCAGTATAGACAAGAAAAGAAAGCACATTTTGAGAGTACCTAGACAGAGTTGCCCATTCTCAGGGAAATGGCAATCAGGATTAAAACCACAAAATGTAACAGCAGCCCCTATGAAACATTATAGAGGAGACACTCCCTCTGACATTCAAATTAAAAGTAATTAAGGCTCCAAAACCAAATGAGAAGAGTGGCAATTTATTGGGACTACACAAACAGGCTGCAGGGAGGCTTAGGCTCTCAGTGACTATTACTTCCAATTCTTCTTTGCCACATACATATCACAGCTTCCTTACCTATTGCTTAAGTAAGGTCTAATCCCTAAACTGTAGCAAACCTGAATATAATAATTAGCATTTATAAAGCATCTGGTATCTTCAAAGTATTTAAGCATTAATTAATCCTCATAATGACCTCAGGATGTGCTTCAGTATAATATGGTAAGTGGTTTACACACAGAGGCAGTCAAAACACCTAGCTGCATCCAAAATTTTTACACACTCTACCATCAAGGCACCCAGAAGAGCACCACAGCGAATCATCAAGCATTACCAGGGCTGTACTTGTCCAAAAACAGAGCCAACCTAATAAAAAATGCTAATCTCAAAGAGTAACATTTTTGTGCTCGAATCTGTTTCTCATTTCTTCACTACATGTAAAAGCAGGAAATACAGAAACGTACCAAAGTACAGTTCTATTAGAGGCACATAGGTAAATTCTAACCAAAGTAGTAAAACTATATCAATATAAAAGATAAACATGGCCCAGGTTAGAGAATCCCTTTCTTTTTTCACACCTGGGAGTACTCGAGTACCACATGATTTAAGATTAAATAATTGACACATTTAAAAATAATAAAATGGAAACAACCACCAGAGTTGCCAACAAGAAACCAGTTTTAGCCATCTATACATTCCATGAGGGGAGAAAATTTAGGCTTTTATCCAAAGATGCAGTATCTACTATGTGGCAGGTGGCTTGCATATTAACACAGCTGTCAGCATTAAAAACAGTACCAACACATGCAAGCCAAAACAGATGGGGCAAACAGGTTCCTTTCTGCCTCAGATTAGAGTACTCACATGTGGCCCATACAAGGTAATATGGCATTGCCAAAGGCAGTGAGGAACCAGTAAAACACAGTTACAGAGGGATGCACAGAAGAGAAAAATGTCAAGCCCAGTCTCTCAATACATTGTTTTCGTAGTTTATCCTACTCAGTGTTTCATTTGAATCAGTATCCCAAATAAAAGGGGGGAGGGGAAGGGATGCTGTGCCTATGCCATATCCACTAATTTTCTACTGCAATTCAGTTTATAATGGCTGTGCACAAAGGAAACATCCCCCTTCTCCTTGCTGCTTTAAAGTGAGCAGATGGTGAAATTTTGATTGTGCTTTCTGAATTTCCTCCCTTTTATGAGTCTTTAAAATCCTGACTCAAAGCTTTTGTTTTGTTTGGATACCAAAAAGGAAAGCAAGTTTCCATCATACTGGTTTAGGAAGACCCTTCCTCTCACACTCAGTTTTAGAAATTTTCTGATATATTAAAGTCATAACTGGGGGAGAAATGTAGTCTAAAACCAAAATGTTTTCCCTGCAGGTACATTTTAGAACAACTATTAAATGAAAAAAAAAAATTCTTAAATTATTTGCATGGTTGGACCACTACAGTAAGAAATGGTGTTAAGTTTTGAGGTACAGCCCTGCTAAACAAAAGCACAGTTCCACTTTGTTTCATACATTTCTAACATTTTTCTATTAAAAAAATATTTTGCCTATTACAAAGAAAAAGTAGATAAGGCATACAATCACATTTTCCAGGCTTCTACAGAACACATCTACAGGTAGATGTGGCACAAATAGCAATAGTATTCTAGTAATGGATGGTTCCTTACCTAGCATTTTCCTTTCCAGTATGTTTTATGGCAATGTTTCTAATAGGTGGCATGAGACCATGGATTAATAAATGCACAGAACTAAGTCATCACATGTAATATTTCCTTATCCATTTTTCACCATGTTTGCTGTCCAGATGTCGAAACTAATACTGATGACTTTAAAATCTCTAATCTATGCTTATTCTTAAAAAGAAGGCAAACAACAGAATTGAAGATTTGGGTCTTGGATATGTTATTACACAGATGAAACATGTTAGCAAGGATTTGTAGGATATGTTTTCTATCTAGCTATGACCATCTGCTGTAAAGCATACACTGCACAGCTTCCAACAGTCTTCTTCCTTTAACTGTGAACACAGTTCTTCCATTTGATTTACTGAAAATTATTTTAAAAAGCCACACGGTCAGCTGCTATTGTGCAAATGCCATCGTGTCTTGATAAGACAGCTGGAAATAACTCATGGTGTTAACTGCAGCTACTGAGAGCCATAACTGTGTTCCTCATTATTTTAGATAAGATTTGTACACCGTGCTACCTATGGCCAAAGTTCAGTGTAGTAATTAAAATCTTTAAATCAACTATTTGGAAGGCCTCTTCTATTTGTTTTCCACACTAGAATTTGTAACATTTACAATTTCCCAGTAGCACAAGTGCTAAACCAGAAAACTAATTGTAAAGAACAAAATAAAAAGTTACCAAAGCACCTACAGAACCTCCTTTAAAATCTACTTTAGTTATACTTGGGCATGGAGGAAAAAGCATTTAGAAGCCTCATACTACAGTGGTATCTGTGCACCTAAGTACTCTAGATGAGGACCATACTCCTTTCCTGTTAGTTTCAACAGAACAGATAACTTTCAGCTGATTAGCACAGCTTGTCTGGAAAAGTTTCAAGACATTTTTGATAGCACCTCATATCAATTACACTTCTGTGAATACTAAGATGACACTCACTTGTGCTCTTACCAATGCTAATCATTCCAAAACCCAAACCATTCTATGATTCTATAAAAATACCCTAACCTAACTGGAGCTCAAGAAAATCTGCATTTCATACAACGAGGTCTCTGTAAAACCATCCTATTCTGAGTTATGCTTCTTTGCTAAACCAATCTGTCTATTCACCACCACCCTTACTACAAAAATTATGGTTAAAGTGCTTCAATAAGCTAATTTCATCCAACTTCTAACATGTATTTTATGTATGGTAAAAAGCAGCACAAATAATTTAGTGTCCAGAAGAATGCAAGAGCTTTCAAAAAGAGGTGTCTCACATGCAAATAAAGGAAATCCATTAAATACATAACCAGCAACTCACACTTTGTAATTAATGTAATACTATTCCATCCAGAATTTCTTCTGAATATCAGATTTGTGATTAAAAAATTAATATACATCTTTCTGTACAAATCCACACACTTTGAAATACCAAATAAAGTTACAAATATTCTAAAGGCTTACCCCATTTCCATACATGTACATAAAAGTACCTGCGTCAATTTGCACATTACAACAGTTTTGAATTATGGTGCAAGCCTATGTGCAATGAACTTAAGCCTCTGAACAGCAGACTTGCTTTTTTTAGTTACTTTCCAAGATTTCTTAAAACTAACCCCTGGACTCCAAGGCTGCCTAGAACCGCTGACTGCAAAACACTCTTAGATGTACCAATTCCACTTCTTTCTCTGTGGATTTCACAACGCAGAATACTTTTTAACCCAATGATCTGAGCCTTTTATAAAACATTGTTCAAAATGTTTGAAAAATAGATTATATATATAAAAATAGTAAACCCTTACCACATTCAAAGTGAGCACATGTATGAGTATATTCCTAAAGGAAGTATCATCTTTAGTGTCTAGAGAAATACACTGCAAAATATTCTGTAAAATTGACTGTAAGTATACTAATCTCTAACAAGCAGACTTCTTATGAATTTGAGCCAAACGGGATCATAAAAGCTTTTGGCTGCAAATGTTGCAGAATCCTATCTGGTTTCATAGAACAACTTATTTTCCTCTCCACTTCATTTAAGCTTCCAGAAAGAAATTAACACCAAAACAAACAAACAAACAAAAATAATAAAAAATAATTTAAACAAAAAAGAGAACTTTTTTTATCACCAGATGTGCAGGACAAG
>JANHGN010009658.1:1599-18018 GCA_024605025.1 Megaceryle maxima
AGCTTTTATAGTTCAGGTGATGTCATATGGTATGGAATATCCCTTGAGTCAGTTTGGGTCAGCTGTCCCGGTTGTGTCCCCTCCCAGGATCTTGTCCACCCCATCCCACCGCAGGGGGAATGTTGAAAACCAGCCTTGGTGCTGTGCGAGCCCTGCCCGGCAGTAGCCACAACACGGGGGTGTTATCAGCACCTTTCCAGCTCTCCATGCAAAGCACAGCACTGGGAGGGCTGCTATGGGGAAAATTAATTCCAGCTCAGTCAGACCCGATACAGAGGTGCACAAAACTGAACACAATACTTGAGGTGCGGCCTCACCAATGCTGACTATAGAGGAACAATCACCTCCTTGGTTGCCACACTATTTCTAATACAAGCCAGGATGCCGTTGGCCTTCTTGGCCACCTGGGCACACTGCTGGCTCATATTCAGCTGCTTGTCAATCAACACCCCCATGTTCCTTTCTGCCAGGCAGCTTTCCAGCCACTCAGCCCCAAGCCTGTAGAGTTGCATTGGGTTCTTGTGACCCAAATGAAGGACTCGGCACTTGGCCTTTCTGAAGCCCATATGATTAGCCTCAGCTCATCGATCCAGCCTATCCATGTCCCTCTGAAGGTCCCCTTCCTACCCTCAAGCAGATCAACACTCCCACCCAACTTGGTGTCATCTGCAAATTTACTGAGGGTGCTCTCAAACTCCTTGTCAACATCATTGATAAAAATATTAACCAGAAATGGACCCAATATTGAGCCCTGAGGAACGCAACTTGTGACCAGCTGCCAGCTGGATTTAACTGTGTTCACCACCACTGTTTGGGTCTGGCCGTCCAGCCAGTGTTTTACCCAGCAGAGCATAGAGCCGTCCAGGCCTAGGGCAGCCAGCTTTTTCATGAGAATACCGTGGGAAACAGTGTCAAAGGACATACGGAATTCCAGGTAGACAACATCCACAGCCCTTCCCTCATCCACCACTAGGTGGGTCATCTTGTCATAGAAGGTGATCAGGTACATCAAGCAGGACCTGCCTTTCATGAACCCATGCTGACTGGTCCTGATCACCTAGTTGTCCTGTATATGGTGCTATAGGAATATAGAAAAATGCAATAGTGATCTAAGCCGTGATGTACCACTTGGCTGTCTTTGACTGTAGTTCCTATTAAAGGTCTGGCAAGTCCAACACATCAGCATGACTTCATTCAGGCCATGATAGTCTACTGTTAGTCTCCATTCTCCATTAGACTTTCACACTGGCCATATGGGGCTGTTGAAAGGTGGGTGAGTTTTGCTGATCACCCCTTGACTCTCCAGTTGACGAATCAGCTTATGGAAAGGAATCAGGAAATCTCAGTTTGTGCAATATTGCTGCCGGTGCACTGTTGTGGTAGCAATTGGCACCTGTTGTTCTTCAGCCCTCAGCAACCCCAAAACCAAAGGGTCCTCTCAGAGACCAGGCAAGGTAGACAGCTGTTTAACTTTCTCCATCTCCAAGGCAGCTATACCAAAAATCCACTGGTACCCTTTTGGGTCCTTGAAATACCCTCTCCTGAGGTAGTCTATGCCAAGGTTGGGACAGGCACAATGGTGTGCTTTTGCCACTCCTTCCCAGTTAGACTCACTTTGATCTCCAATACAGTTAGCTGTTGGAATCTGTCACATTGGAAATAGAAATGGCTTCTGTCCCTTTATAGCTTGATGGCATTATGGTACATCGTGCACCGGTATCTATTAGAGCATTATACTCCTGTGAGTCTGACTTGCCAGGCCATCGGATCCACCCAGTCCAGTAAACCCGGTTGTCCCTTTCCTCCATCTGTGTGGAGGCAGGGGCCCTCTATTACTGGTCATAGGATTCTCCATTCACTCCTTGTAATAAGACATTAGACTTCCTTTCCATAGGATCGGGAATAAGAACAGCCCTTCCACTCTGTCTGGGGAACTGCCCACTGGAGACCGGAGCAGCAGTTTTCCTGGAAGAACACGCATTTGTGATTGTTTTTTCTTGCAATTCACACACCCATGCCTCCAGGGTCAAGGTAGATTTTTCCATCCCGCTTCATGTCTTCTCTGGTCCCACAGGTAAAACCACAGGGTGACCCATGGTTTTATATGTCCTTTATATCCTTTCTCTTGAACAGAGGAACATTAGTCCTAATAGCTGATATGCTAGTCCATACAGGTGGGGAGTAGGACCTATCCTCCTTTTTTTTGCTGGATGTCACGGTTTAGGGTCAGGGCAGCCACTTAAACCTATAACAGATGCTCTCTGTTAACCCCCCCTCCCTCCCCAGAGGGGAAGAGAAAGGGGAATAAGGGAAAGAGACTTAGCAATTATAAAATAAAACTAGAACAGCTTGAATGTCAATGAAATTAATAATAATAAAATGGAATCTATACAAATCTATACAAAACCAGTATGGAACCCAACCCCCTGATGGTAATTACATCACTGTCACCACTGATGCTGTAGAACAAGCACTGGGAGAGTCCCAGACTGGGCCCAGCAGCAGACAGGAACTGTGTTCGGGACCTGGATTCTGGTACCTGCAGCCTTTCACTTTCTGCACCCCCCAATGCGGTACACAAGATCCAGCAGTGGCCTTGGTCTGCACACCAATCCTTGGCAGTAACTCTGACCATGGGGTGTTATCACTGCTGGCAGCAGACACTGTCTGTGAAAACAGGCTGCTGACTTCAGGAAGTGCAGTTAGTTAGAAGAACTGAGCTGAAAAGTAAAATCACTGAACAGAATTAGTTCTGTTCTCGCTCAAACCAAGACACTGGAATACCTGGCACTGTTTGTCACACTTTTCAGACAGTTTCCACAGCTGAGATGCAGGACCATAGGGAAGAAGAGAGATTTTCTTCATATGGCCAGGATATTTTCAATATCCATATCATTAGTATGATTTTAAATTTTGAAGTTAAACTAAGAAAACATCTGGTTTTGGCATTTGCTAGCAACACTTTTCATGGAAGTTCTTGTTTCTGACAAGTTTCCTGATTTGTTTGCAAGAGTACATGTGTATAGCAACTGCAAGCATATACTAAAGAGGCAGTTGTGTCACAAAATTTAATTGCAGTTTGTGCATGCATGTGGTGAAGCTTCTAAGGGCTTGCAATTTTATTTGTGTGTGCTTTTTTATTAGTGACCCTTATCCTAAAATCCCTCATGCATACCTGTTATGTGCTTAAAATTTTTATGTGCACACAATTTGTTTGCCCACATGAGCAATGTATTTGTCAGTAGTTTAACTAGAAATGCAGTAGATGTGTGCTTAAAAGCCATGGTGAATTGGGTCTTTAATAAGTAATTATAAAAAGAAATAAATAAAAATCTTCTTTTTCTGATAGTATTCACTTTCTTCATCCAGATCAGTCTGAATTTGGAGAGTCTCAAGATATTTCATGTAGACCTATCATTTTGTTGGGTGTCTTATAAATTGTCTTCATACATACATCTTCTTCTGGTTGCACATAAACCAGTGGAAGAGGTATCTCCATCCTGCTTCCCTGTTAGAGGTTATAGACTTTCCACACCCCAGTCTGTATCAATCAAACAAGATGGCTGAATTAGAGCAATTTCCATAGCGTTTCTTTGCTATTCCAAATAATTTTCACAGAAATAGGTTAAGGAGACATTGCATAAGTGCAAGAGCTAGCAGCTAGGGATGGACTGTAACTTTTGGAAAAAGGTGCAGGTGCAGTGAGAAGCAGCAGGAGTGGAGATTTGGCCTGCATAGTCACAGTTGGAAAAAAGTGTTTGATATTTTGATGTTTTTATTTAAAGTTGCTGCTTGTGCCAGAGTCAGTAACATTGTGATTCCCATTACTGTTCTCTATAATCCACTGTCATGATGCTGGGAGTCCTCAGGTGCCAGGAAGCAATACACAGATTAAAACCATGGAATCATAGAATAGTTTGGGTTGGAGGGGATCTTTAAAGGTCATCCAGTCCACCCCCCTGCAGTGAGCAGGGACATCTTCAACTAGATCAGGTTTCTCAGAGCCCCATCCAACCAGACTTTGAATATTTCCAGGGATGGGGCATACATCACCTCTCTGGGCAACCTGTGCCAGTGTTTCTCATTGTAAAAAATTTCTTCCTTATACTATGCTGAATCTACCATTTTTTAGTTTAAAACCATTACCCCTTGTTCTATTGCTACAGGCCCTGCTAAAAATTGTCCCCATATTTCTTATAAACATCCTTTAAGTATTGAAAAGCTGACATAAGGTCTTCCCAGAGCCTTCTCTTCTCCAAGCTGAAGAACCCCAACTCTCTCAGCCTTTCTTCCTAGAAGTGTTCCATCCCTCTGACCATTTTTGTGGCCCTCCTCTGGACCATGTCCTCCTTGTGCTGAGAACTCCAGATCTGGACACAGTAGTCCATGTGGGGTCCCACCAGAACGGAGTAGATGGGCAGAATCACCTCCCTTGACCTGCTGTCCACATTTCTCTTTAAGCAGCTCAAGATACGGTTGTCTTTCTAGGCTGCAAGTGTGCATTGCCAGCTCATGTCCAGTTTTTCATCCACCAGTACCCCCAAGTCCTTCTCTGCAGGTGTTGCAGGAATGGAGTTATGCACTTCACTCACAAGAGGGAAGTAACAATATATTTATTGATACAAAGCAGAGTTTCAACAAAGCTTGAAACAGTAAGTGCAACTTTAAGAAATGAATTTGATGGTGAGGTACACCTGATTATTTACTACACAGAGGACAAGATAAAACAATAGTTTATCTTGTGAGATTATGTGTGTGATTAAGCTTGAGTAAACTCTTAGTAAAGACTCAAAGTTTCAGCATGCTATATATCACTCACCAAGGATCTGTTGCTGTAAGGAATCTCCTAACCCCAGGGAGTATCCTCGAGAGGCATCCGTGCTCAAGGGGAGATCCTGGGGTGCAGCCAGCTGCCGTGCAGGAGAGCTCAAAGGGCTCTTGGGCTGCCTACTATTTATGGGGGTAAGATGATTGACTTATAATAATATTTTCCTATTGATCTTACACCTGAGAGTATTGTTCACACTAGCCCATGGCAATGGTATTGTTGTGTATTTCCACTGAAGCCAGCTTAGCAGGGTGGGATCCTTACACCCAGATGAAATCATCCACCCAGACGCATTGTTATCATGGGAGATAAGGGTCGTGTCGATGAGGGGTAAAAATGCACTGTCACAGCAGGGCTGCTCTCAGTCCCTTCATCCACCAGCCAGTATTGATATTGCCCTGACCCAGGTGCAGGACCTTGCACTTGGTCTTGTTGAACCTCATGAGGTTCACATGGGCCCATTTCTCAAGCTTGTCCAGGTCCCTCTGAATGGCATCCTGTCCCTCAGATGTGTCAAATGCACCACTCAGCTCGGTGTCATCTGCACATTTGCTGAGGGAGCACTCAATCCCACTGTCTATGTCATTGATGAAGATATTAAACAGCACTGGTCGCAATACAGAACCCTGAGGGACATTGGGACGTTGAGCCATTGACCGCTACCCTCTGGATGTGACCATCCAACCAGTTCTTTATCTGCCAAATAGTCCACCCATCAAATCCATATCTCTCCAATTTAGAGAGAAGGATGTTGTGGGGGACCATGTCAAAGGCCATACAGAAGTCCAGATAAGACAACATTCATAGCTCTTCCCTTGTCCGCTGATGTAGTCCCCCCATCATAGAAGGGCATTAGGTTGATCAAGTAGGACTTGCCCTTGGTGAAGCCATGCTGGCTGTCTTGAATCCCCTCCCTGTCCTCAGTGTGCCTTAGCATAGCTTATAGGAGGATTGGTTCCATGATCTTCCCAGGCACAGAGGTAAATCTGACAGGTCAGTAGTTCCCAGGGTCTTCCTTCGAACCCTTTTTAAAAATAAGTACTTTTTTTTTTTTTCTTTTTTTTTTCTTTATAAATCTTGTGTTGAGGGATGATTCTTAATAGACTGCCGGAACTGAGAAGCTCTGCTAGGTACATAACCCTGACAGAGAATTGGGTCATCTACGAGTGATTTAGCACTAAGCACTCCACAATCATGTGGTACAAGACGGGGGAGAGGCAGCACTGCATCTGTCCACCTCTCCGGTCCTGACCACGAGCAGCACTTCACTCCAGGACTGCCCCATGTGGGGTGTGTGGTCTGCTATTGCGAGCCCACCAAGGTGCTGATGGCTCTGTGGTTTCACTACATCTAGACTGGATTCTGATTTATAGGTGTGCAGTCATAAGCCTGGAGATAGTAGCTTCGCACCAGTGGCTTCTCAGCCAAACGCATGTACCAGGATTCTGAATCTATGGTTCCTCTCATACTGAACAGAATTAGTATTGAACAATACATGATCAGTAGGGTTAAATTAACCTGTCTCACAACAGTCTAAAAGGCAGAATACTGCTTACTGAAATACAAAACTAAACTGCCCAGATGGGTGCTTAGCTCCAAGACAGGCTGGATCCACCCAAGAGTTAGAGGAACACAGGCCTAAGGCTGCTGGAATGTGCCACAAGTTTCTGTATGTATGACTTGAAAAAAATGTTTTTAATTACAGTTATGTATATGTTTCAAAATTAAAAACAAAAGGTTTCAAAAGTTTTTCACTGATGTAAAGGAACATAAATAGTTTAACAGTGAGGTGGAAGAACCATATTCAAGACAAAAAGAAGTTTTAGAACTTTTACCTCCAAAACATTTTGGTTTGAAAGTTAAAACTTGAAAAATCAAGACAGCTTTATGAGTAAGTTTTTTCATAAGAGCTGGAAAAAAAGTCATGGAATAATATCACTCTAGTCACTTCAAAGTGGTAGAAGAGCCTAAGATAGAAGGGAAATTTTCAGTCCATATGTTCCATTTGGACCATAACGTGAATGCTTTTAGCTGACAACAAATGACAAGACTGCATACTCTGAAAGCCCAGGAAGATATTCTTCCACCTTCTAAAGAAGATGGCCAACTTGTAAATAATTTAACACACTAACACACATAGAAAATTGTGAAAGTGAAGTTTCTCTTTAATCTCCTTTGCCTAAAAAGACTATTTCAATGTATTTTTATTTATATTTACCAAAACCCAAAATGTTTAAAAGGGCTAGAAGCCTATTTATAGCACACATTACAGTCTTAAATTCATCTCTCTCTACCCCATTAAACAGGATGCATTTTACACTGCAAGCTATTTGCACTAGTATTTTTCCTTGTGTCATTCATGTTTCACACTTAGGTTCTAGCTAAAAACACAATACTGGTAGTGTGATTCTGCTATATCAGTACAGTGAGAAAAATAATTAACATCAGATTTGACACCCTGCCCCTTGACCAATACTGGCAGCATAGACAGACCACCAACAACCTGCCCCCTGACTGATATTGGCAGCATAGGCAGGGTGCTGCCCACATTATTAATGTAAGATATAGTTATCTCAAATCACACTACAATTGGTGGAGCCAAGGGGTGGTGCAACTCTTACCCACATTCAAAAGGCATTTGCACGATTGGTTGTTGCTGTCAGATGACCCAGACATCAAATTCCCTGCCTCCTGCCCCTTGCAGTGCCTCACTTTCAGTCTCTCCTTCCTCTCACTATCAAACAGTGTTGATAACACAGGGATGTTTTAGCTATTGCTAAACAGTGCTGGTACAGCATCAAGGCCTATTCTGCTTCTCACACTGCTCTGCCAGTGAGTAGTCTGTGGTGCACAAGAAGCTGGTAGAAGGAGGGGGGGAGAGGGATGTTCGGTGTTATGACATTTGTCTTCCCAAGTAACTGTTAATATGTGATGAAGCCCTGCTTTCCTGGAAATGGCTAAACATGTGTCTGACAATGGGAAGTAGTGAATGAATTGCTTATTTTCCTTTGCTTGCACACACAGTTTTTGCTTTTCCTATTAAACTGTCTTTATCTCAACCGCAACAATCTGGGAAAATCCTCCTGCTATATTGCTGTTTATTGTAGTTGTTTTACTTGTAAAACTGTCAGTTATTCCAAGCAAGCCCTTCTTTTGAATATGCTGTGGATACTGTTCTTAAAGACAGTCCACCAGGGCCTTGCTGGTTGGGATCCTAACTTGATAATTCTCACAACTCAGGCACTGGCAAATGTCAGAAAGGGAAATTATTATTGGATTTGTACCCAACATCCTGTATCTGGGCACCAAGGGATTCCTGTGGTGGGAGTGCTGGTATTGGTGGAATTGTGGGGCCATGCACCTAAAATTTTTGTCAGACATTACTCTTTTTGGGTGAATCTCTCAACCACTGACTACCCACTGACACCTTGGTAAAGAATGGATCAGAATTCTGCATTCTCCAGAACTTTATGGGCTACGATCCATCCCATGATCAACTACAAACCATGCAGCAGGGCCCGTCTTACACCATGCAAACCTACCATGCCAATATTGACAATTGTCTGAAAGACATCACTCACTGCCATGACCATAGCACAATAGGTACACCCTGCCTATAATGGCTATGCAGCAGCTGTGCCATGAAAACCTTCCCATGGAGTGGGAAGACTAATAGTGCCTAGCATCAATGTTGAAGAAAATCTCTATGTGACCCATGTCCACAATTACCCTGATGCCCTGCAACATCATCATGGTATTAGCCCTTTGGTAGAATGAGGATCCAGAATGTACCATTTTGCCAAGACCCTCCTTCCCTGGCTAGGAGTTTCTGAGATGGAGAAAGCAATGACAGTCTCTCTGTGCATTGCGTTTGGATGGAAAGGTTTTGGTAGCGGGGGGGGGGGGCACCTGCAGGGATGGCTTCTGTAAGAAGCTGCAAATAGCTGCCCCCATATCTGATTGAGCCAGTTCTAGCTGGCTCCAAGAGAGACCTGACACTGGCCAAAGTTGGGCCAATAGGTAATGGTGATAGCACCTCTGGGATAACATATTTAAGGAGGGGAAAAAACAGCTGCACAACAGCAGCTGGAAAAGAGAGAAGTGAGAATATGTGAGAGAAACAACTCGGCAGGCACCAAGGTCAGTGAAAAAGGAGAGGGAGGAGGTGCTTCGGGCACCAGAGCAGACATTCCCCTGCAGCCCATGGTGAAGACCATGGTAAGGCAGGTTGTCCCCCTGCAGCCCATGGAGATTAAAGGTGGAGCAGATACCCACCTGCAGCCTGTGGAGGACACCATGCTGGATCAGGTGGATGTGCCCAAAGGAGGCTATGACCCCGTGGAGAGCACATGCTGGAGTAAGCTTCTGGCAGGACATGTGAGAGAAGTTTATGCAGGAGTAGGTTTACTGGCAAGACTTGTGACCTTGTGGGAAGATCCACACTGGAATAGTACATTCCTGAAGGACTGCACTCAATGTAAAGGACCCTTGCTGGAGCAGTTCATGAAGAACTGGAGCCCATGGGAAGGACTCGCGTTGGAGAAATTTGTGGAGGACCCCACTCTGGAGCAGGGAAAGGGTTTGAGGAGAAAGGAGTGGCAGAGAAAACATGTCATGAACTGACTGCAACCCCCTTTCCCCATCCCCCTGTGATGCTTGAAGGGAGGAGGTAGAGAATTTGGGACTCAAGTTGAGACTGGGAAGAAGGAGAGGGAAGAAGGTGGGGGAAGGTGTTTTAAGATTTGTTTTTCTTTCTCATAGAATCCTTTCCTTTGGAAAAGACCTCGAGATCATCAAGTCCAACCATTAACCTAACACTGCTAATCCCATTACTAAACCATGTTCCTAAGCACCTTATCTCTATGTCTTTTAAACACGTCCAGGGATGGTGACTCAACCACTTCCCTGGGCAGCCTGTTCCAATGTTTGACAACCCGTTCAGTGAAGTTTTTCTAATGTCCAACCTAAACCTCCCATGAAGCAACTTCAGGCCATTTCCTCATTTCCTGTCTTATCACTTGTTACCTGGGAGAAGAAATCAACCCCCACCTCACTACAACATCCTTTCAGGTAGTTGTACAGAGTGATAAGGTATCCCCTGAGCCTCCTTTTCTCCAGGCTAAACAGCCCCAGTTACCTCAGCTGCTTCTGATAAGACTTGTTCTCCAGACCCTTCACCAGCTTTGTTGCCCTTTTTTGGACATGTTCCAGAACCTCAATGTCTTTCTTGTAGTGAAGGGCCCAAAACTGAACACAATGCTGGAGCTTCGGCCTCACCAGTGCCGTGTTACAGGGGTGCAATCACTTCCCTACTCCTGCTGGCCACACTATTTCTGATACAAGCCAGGATGCCATTGGCCTTCCTGGCCACCTGGGCACACTGCTGGCTCATGTTCAGGTGTCTGTCAATCAACACTCCCAGGTCCTTTTCTTCCAGGCAGCTTTCCAGACACTCCTCCCCAAGCCTGTAGTGTTGCATGGGGTTCTTATGACCCAAGTACAGGATCTGGCACTTGTCCTTAGCCCATTAATCCAGGCTGTCCAGGTGTCGCACTCCAATCCGAATGAGTCGATGTCTCAAACATTGTGTGAGGAACACTGACCTGAACGAGCCAACATAAAAAGCAGCCTTGCAGTTAGAACAAGGGACAAAATATGCCAACTAAGGTGGGAGTGAAGTACATCGGAAGATAAGTGGCCTTGTCCCCTTGACAAGTTTTCTTTAACCTGGTGTTGCCTACCAGGTAAAGGGTAATCAAATAAAGGGTCTCCACAACCACTGACTCAATTGGTGGAAAGGGTTAATGCTACTATTCCTTTTCTCTGCACATTCGAGAAACAGTGGTTACCACTTCTTCACGCTTTCTGTGCAAATTAGACCCACCTCTCTATACTTCCCATGAAAATTAAGGGGTACATCAAGCAACACCCCTCTTAGCAGGGAATAAAAAAGAGCTCGAGTACACTGGCAGGTGCACACCCACCAATGAAGACACCCCCCCCAAGGAATGGACCAGGCGAGACATTGCTGGAAGCCTGGGTGGTGATCCACAACTTTGCCTACTCTTTCACTTTGACTCTCATCTCCTCTCTCTATCTTCTTTTTCCTTTAAGTACAACATGTATAGTTTTAGTAGTTTTTATAGTTCAGGGGATTAAGAATGATTTTTTTTTTTATTGCTATTTTAGGTTATGGTGTAAGTCTCCTTAATTTGACCCAAGTGAATCACCTAACCTGAGTTACTCCCTTCTTTCCCCCTCATCTTGATCAAGCAGGATGTGACACCAGGTGTCTCCAAAGAGCCTTCCTACCCTCAAGTGTATCTATGCTCCTGCCCAGCTTCATATCTTCTGCAAACTTACCAAGGGTGTACTCAATCCCCTCATCCAGATCTTTGATAAAGATACAGAACAGGCCCTATTACTGAGCTCTGGGGAACATCACTTGTGACTGTCTGTCAGCATGACTTAACTCCATTCACCACTCATCATTCTACTCTGATTTGATTGGTAATAAATTTCATTAATTTCCCCAAGTTGAGTCTGTTTCACCTATGGCAGTAATTTCTGAGTGATCTCCCTGTCCTTATCTCGACCCACAAGCCTTTCATTGTATTTTTCTTCTCCTGTCCAGCTGAGGGGCAGTGACAGAGCAGCTTGGTGGGCACCTGGTGTCCAGCCAAGGTTAATCCACAGTGATGATACCCTGGAAAATATAGAAAGCATAACAACTGATGCCATCTGAGCACTGTAGCAAGAAGTTGCTCAAGTACCACAAACTACCATTCAAAACCATCTAGCCTTAGAGTACTTGCTGGTCATGCAAGGCAGCATTTGCACGTTAGTAAATACTACCTGCCGTGTCTATGTCAGCCAAGAGCTACACCCGAACACTCTGATTGGGAATGAAGGCAGAATGGACAGAGTCCTCCTTGGATGCTCCGAGGAAGGAACCAAAAGAGGACCTGAGCCAAGCCAAGCAAAGTTTATTAATTGACCATGCATGCAATTTGAACTCTTGCAGGTGCAAAGTAAAAGGCATTAACTCTTTCAAAGGTTTTAAGGAACAAATGAGCATATGTATACCACTTTTTTTTTCTTGTATACAAATTAGACATACATACAAATGCACATATGTAACAAATAGAAAGAAAAAAATCTGGGTCAGAAAAGAGGATTGATTTTTTTTTTTTTTTCCTCCTTAACTTGTAGAAATTATAGTGCTTCCTTGCAAAGTGAAATATTTCCCTCCTAACTGTGTAGGTTACTGTGTGATATGCACTATGCTGTGTACGCTCTTCTTGTGTATTAATAATGGTATCTTTTTACTTTTCATGGGATCGAAGAGTTTCAAATATTATAAGCAATTTCTGAAAAACTTTTTCCTTATGGTAATATTATTTAAAATTATTAGTTAAAATAAACCCTTGCCACGATTAAATTACTGCTTTTAGGTACTGCATTGAATATCATTGTCCTATTCTAAAAATTAAGCAAAGTATCTTTTTATAAATTATTACTGTAATTCTAAGAAGTGATAACTCTAAAATGCACTGTAGTGTATTACATAGTAATAGTTCAGATAGCACAAGTTGGCTGTAATGTTTAAACTACTTTGGAACAAATTCAGTCTTGCACTGAATTTGGTTTTCATCTCCTGTATTTTTCAAATTCTTCTGGATTTCATTACTTAAAATCTTATGATAGATTTCCAGAGCATAAAGTTGTTAATATCCATTTGTTGTTTGCTGTTGTAAAAACATTTATTGTTGTTGTACAAAAAAATGAGGCGCTTTTAGCGTTTTATAATGGTATGTACAAAAATATAGTATTCTGCATGCTTGTGTTTTTAAGCATGCATGTACATATTTCTTGTTAAGTAGTAAGAGCCCTGTGTTCTAGCTTTCTATATATCATTTTGACTGTCATCAGTGCAAGTTTTGCCTGATCTCAGAAAGTACTGTTTGGACCTAAATATTAGATTGTAGCTATAAACCTTCACTACTGGACGTACTATGCCTGTATACTGTATATGCTTCTCATCAGGTAAGTTGAGTAACTAAGAAAATAATTAGCAATATCTTGCTGGCTATGTCTATATATCTATAAGCTTTGGCAAAAATTAAGTATTAGAGGGCTTGACAGTGCGTTTGCTATTTTGTATCATGCTTTCAGGTGTGATATGTGCAAAACATGGCTCTTAAGGCAGAGGTGTTCTTTTTTTTTTTTTTTTAAATAGCAGATGAGTCAGTGAAGCAAGGTGTCAAATATGAGTATCCTTTAATTCTTTATATGTTACCAAAGTAAACAGGTGGGAGGTAAACCATTTGAATTTAGCATGAATTGCAACTAGTCTTAACTGGAAGACTTTTTTTGTACTTTGAACCTACAGGAAGTTTTTTATTTATTTATTTATATCTGTATTAGATGAATGAAAGATTTGTTTGTAGAACTCAATGAATTAGCAAAGACTTAGACTTAAAAATAAACACCACAAAAACTTGGAAGAGGAAGTGGGCCTATCAAGCCAAAAATGAATCTTTTTTCCCCTGCTGTAATCTGAAATACCTATGCAAATAGACAGTCTCCTCTACTTATGTAAGTAGGTAAATTGATACTGTGTGTGTTTCAGTTTTAGGCACACAATTTAAAAATGTGGATATTGGATAGTATATGCTAATTGGCTATTTTCTTTGCTCTTGGTTAAAGCAGAAAACTTAATTATTTTGAAATAGCATTGCAACTTTTTCTTATTATCTTGTATTGGTATATACTTATACTCTCACTGAGCGCTTAACAATAATTAAACACAAAATAATTTTGGGTAATTACAACAGTATGTATTTACGGTTAGAAAACAAATACATAATATATTATCTTGATGGTGTTTGGTGAAACTAGATTGATAAGTATCTTCTACTTTGGAGAAGCTGTTTCTAAGGTTATCTGATTTGATTCTGGGTGACAATCACTGATATATAGTTGATTATATGTAGACATATACACCCATATATAAAAATAACTGTTTTTGAGGAAAGCATGAATCATCCTCTTTATATCAACATATGTGATTTCATATGTTTTTAATGCATGATAAAGGAATATTTTATTTTCAGTCCTTATAAAGGATTTTCTTGTGGGTTGTTTTTTGTTTTGATTTTTTTCCTTCTTTAAGAGATCTACTGTAGTTAATGGAAAATAACTTAAAACCTCAATAGTCAAAGAATTCTGATTAACTTAAGCTTATTCATATGTCAAAAAGCCAAGGGACCTCAAATTTGTACTTCCTATTAAAGATAATATTAAATTTGTACAGGAGGGAAATGTATGCTGAACAGAGGAATCTTGTCATAAAGGACTTTTGGGTATATATTGTAATGATAAGAAATAATTATGTGTTTTTAGCTACTTCAAATTGGTTTTGTTGGTATATAAAGGCAATGGCACTTTCATAAGGGACAGCATTTCTTTTGATGTAATGTGACAATCTCTGCAAAATTAATCCCAGGAAGGTGTGAAAATAGCATTATAAAGTAGATGTGTGTTTCTTGCTCTTCTGAATGGAATAACACTCAGGAAAGACGTGTTCTCATACTTGAACAAGACTGTATGAACAGCTGTTGCTAATAAAATTATGGTGGTTTTTTCAACATTCACATTTATTTGATCTACATATTTAAAAAGTCTGACTAGCAGGAAAGCAAAATCAAAACTGAGGAAGGACTTAAATGTAGGAAATACTATGAAGCCATATATATGGTATTCTTAAGATCAAAGTAGTAACCATGCAGCAGGCTTTAAATACTGAGTTAATGTATTTCATTTCTTTGTACAGGGTTAATACTGAAGGGCATGAGTCTTAAGTGATGCTACAGTTTGGGAAACTTAAAAAGGTACTGGGGAAGTTCTAGGAACAACATAAATGTGGAGGATTATTTGTTTGTTTTCCAGCTAAATTTAAGAACACAATAGCTCGGTTGGAAGGAACCTACAATGATCATCTGGTTCAATTGCCTCACCTCTTCAGGGCTGAAAAAAAGTTAAAGCATGTTATTAAGGGCTTTGTCCAAATGCCTCTTAAACACTGACAGGCTTGGGGCATCAATCACCTCTCTAGGAAGCCTGTTCCAGTGTTCGACCAACTTCTCAGTAAAGTAATGCTTCCTAATGTCAAGTCTGAACCTCCTCTGATGCAGCTTTGAACCATTCCCACATGTCCTGTCACTGGGTACCAGGGAGAAGAGATCAGCACCTCCCTCTCCACTTCCCCTCCACAGGAAGCTGTAGAGAGCAATGGGGTTGCTCCTCAGCCTCCTTTTCTCTAAACTAGACAAACCCAGAGTTGTCAGCCACTCTTTATAGGACATTCCTTCTAGCCCCTTCACCAAATTTATTGCTCTCCTCCAGATACATTCAAGTACATTCAAGTCCTTCTTAAATTGTGTGGCCCAGAACTGCACATAATACTCAAGACGAGGCCACACCAATGCTAAATACAGCCTCTACAGTCTCTTTTGAGAGGCTGTTGTCAAGGTTTAGGGTCAGGGTGGCCCCTTAGACCTATAACAGCCGCTCTCTGTTAACCCCCCTCCCTCCCCAAAGGGGAAGAGAAAGGGAATGAGGGAGAGAGACTCGGCGATTAGAAAAGGAAACTAGAACAGCTTGAATGCAAATGAAAATATTATTAATATAATGGAAACTATACAAATCTATACAAACCCAGTATGGAACACAACCCCCCTGATGGCAATTACGTCACTGTCACCACTAGTGCTGTGGAGCAGGCACCAGGGGAGTCCCAGACTGGGCCCAGCAGCCCATGGGAACTGTTCAAGAGATGGATCCTAGTACTGGTTTTGGGAACACACAGAGCAGGATCGAAGGCAAAACAGAGTTGTCCTCACATGCTGTCCATGGAAGAAGCAAGGAAGAAGCCGGAAGAGCCGAGCTGACAGAGCTTGACCCTCGTGATCCCTCAGCTTTATACCAAATATGACACGTATGGGATGGAATACCTTGTTGGTCAGTTTAGGGTCACCTGTCCTGTCTGCTCTTTCCCACAAGTGTAGCCTTTCACTTTCTGCACCCCCCCAACGTGGTACACAAGATCCAGCAGTGGCCTTGGTCTGCACACCAATCCTTGGTACTAACGCTAAACATGGGGTGTTATCACTGCTAGAAGTAGATGCTGTCTGTAAAAACACGCTGCTAATTTCAGAAAGTGCAGTTAGAAGAACTGAGCTGAAAAGTAAAATCACTGAACAGAATTAGTTCTGTTGTTACTCAAACCAGGACTTTCTACCCCTTATTCCAGTCCATACCTTTCATACACCCCAGGAACTTTATCCCCTTCTCCTGTGTGTAATGGGTCTGACTGAGCAGGACCAGCTCGATTGATGGATCCTCTGATGTTAACTAACCAGGTGGCTTGGGCTAAATGCTTGTCCCAGGTTTTTAAAGGTTCCACCCCCCATTGCTTTCAGAGTAGCTTTTAACAGTCCATTGTATCGTTCCATTTTCCCAGAGGCTGGTGCATGATAGGGGATGTGATACACCCACTCGATACCATGCTCTTTGGCCCAATTATCTAT
>JANHGN010009659.1:0-20059 GCA_024605025.1 Megaceryle maxima
TGGCCACCCGGTGTCACCCAGAGCTGGCGGTGGCCACCCAGCGTCACCCAGAGCTGGCGGTGGCCACCCAGAGCTGGTGGTGGCCACCCGGTGTCACCCAGAGCTGGCGGTGGCCGCCCAGCGTCACCCGTTTCTCCTCTTGGCAGAGCGCGGGGCCATCTGGGCCGCGGTGGCCGCCCACGTCCGCCAGCAGCTCCTGCTCCACAAGGTGGGTCAAGCCCCCAGCGTCCTCCTCGGGCGGACCACCCCAGGTCCCGACAGGGCCACCTCCTCCGGCGCCACCTCCTCCGGGGCCACCTCCTCCCCTCCTCCTCCTCCAGGGCGTCCGCATTCCCACGCTGGGCTCCTTTGAGGTCACCTCCGGCCACCTCCGGCTTGGGGACGCCGTGGTCTCCGTCCCACGACCGAGCTTCCGCTTGGCCAGGAACCTGGTGGGCGCCCATAACTTGGTGGACAACAAGG
This sequence comes from Megaceryle maxima, assembly GCA_024605025.1. Classification (NCBI taxonomy): domain Eukaryota; kingdom Metazoa; phylum Chordata; class Aves; order Coraciiformes; family Cerylidae; genus Megaceryle; species Megaceryle maxima. The sequence goes on from JANHGN010009659.1 coordinate 463, forward strand.
ACTTCCTGCCGGGTACGGCGTCCTCGACCTTCTCGGCGGTGTCACCTCTGGGTGACCCCTCCCCAGGGAAGGGTCCTTGGGCGGGGGTCTCCCATCCTTCTTCTTCCAGGCAACAAGGAGCTGGAACCTCTCAAATACTCCAAGGTGGCCGCGGCCGCCGGCGTGTCCAGGCGGAAGGTGGAGATGTGCGTGGAAGGCACCACCTCCCTCTTCTCCCAGTGCTTGGCCAAGGGGGCGAACGTCGCCTTGGTCTTGGAGGACCTCGGGGTGCTGCTGGTGGAAGGCACCAAGGTCACCATGAAGTTCTACCACGGCTTCCTGGAGACCTTGGCTGGTGAGGAGAACCTGGCCAGGGGACTTCTCCAGGTGAGGGCTTCGGTCTCTGGTCCCCGGTGGTGGCCACCTGGGTGAGAGTTACGGTCCCACCCCCCTCGAGCCTCGTCCCCATCACGGCCACGTGGAGAAGGTCCCGTCACCTCCGGTCTCCTCCGTCTCCATCGCAGGTCCCCCAGCTGCTGGACGCGGTGGTGGCCCCCACGGTGGCCGTGGCCTCGCTGACGTCCTCCGGCCGCGTCATCGTCCTTCCCAAGTGAGTGCGGCCGGAGGTGGCACCTCCGGCCCGGTGGCATCTGCTCCGGGTCCCCTCGGGGGTCCCACCATGGGGTGGGGGGGTCACCAGGCGTGGGACGTGGCCTCAGCTTCTGGGAGCAGAGCTGATGGGACAGAGGGAGGACTCGAGGTGGCCGTGGTGGCCTCCATCTCTTCACTGTGTCACCCCGTGTCCGTGGGCCACCCCCCTCCCCAATTTTACTCAGATGGTTTGCAGAATAAAGGTGATGCTGGAGGCGGCCAGTGGTTTGTGTGGTGTTGGGGGGGGAATCTGGGGCACAATGACCCCATGGCTGTGCCCCACCAGAGCCCCCCAGCACTGGGCAAGTGGGGCAACGTGCCATGGGCAGTGCCCGGCCACAGCAACCCGAGCAGGTATCAATAATTGAGGGTGCTCCAGGACGGTGTCCCCTTTCCAGGCTGGGAGACAGGGCTGTGGGCACCAAGGTGGTGGTGATGGGCACTGGGGTGGTGGTGGGCATGGGGATCATGGCAGACACTGGGATGAATGGGCACTGGGATAGTGGTGGGTACGGGGTTGGTGGTGGCCACCAGGATAGGTGGGCACTGTATAGTGGTGGGCACCAACATAGTGGTGGGTACTGGGGTGGGCACCAGCATGGTGGTGGGCACTGGGATAGCTGGGTACCAGGATGATGGACACCAGGACAATGGCTACCGGGATGGATACTGGAACCACGACCAGCATGCATCAGAAGTGATGGGGACTGCTGGGAAGGCAGCAGGCAACGGGCCAGTGTCCCCAGCACCTCCAGATGCCACCCCAGCTCTCTGCTGGGTGACAGTGCCCTCTGAAACTTCCCCGGGGGAGGAGGGGGCTCGGTGGGAGCAGAGGGCAGAGGTGACTGGCATGGTGACACCAAGGACGACACCAAGGCCACCCTAGTGAAGGGGATGCACCAGAGGCACCCATTCCCCCATCATCCACCCACCCACACTTGAGTCACTCCCTCCTCCACCCCATGCAGCCCCAGCTCCCGGAGTCCTGTTATTTCCCAGCTCCCCCATGCCAGGCTGCGGGGCAGGGGGAAGAGCAGCCGTGCCCCACACCATCAATTATTGAGGCTCATCGGAGCATCGCCTTGGCCCGGTGCCGCCCGCACCCTCCTCTTCCCTCTTCCTTCCCCTCCCTTGGGTGGGTGCCAGCGGGTGGGTCAGTGGCTCTGGTTTCTGCCGAGTCACGGCGCGGCAAGGAGACCTTTGGAACGGGCGGTGGGTCACGTGGGCAAGCGGGCAGCCCTTAAGGTGCGGGCGGCGGCGGGGCCGGGTGGGGAAGGCAGCCGCGTGCGCCCGCAGCCATGGCCGTCCCCATCGCCAAGTCCTTCTACGACCTGAGTGCCACCTCCTTGCAGGGGGAGCAAGTGGATTTCAACGTCTTCCGGGGCCGCGTGGTCCTCATTGAGAACGTGGCGTCGCTCTGAGGCACCACCACGCGGGATTACACCCAGCTCAACATGCTGCAAGCCCGCTATCCCCGCCGGCTGGTCGTCCTGGGCTTCCCTTGTAACCAGTTTGGCTACCAAGTAAGTCCTATGAAACCCTGTCCCAGAATCGGGTCCTCTATGAAGTCCCCTGAGGCCACCATGGTGCCCAGGTGGGGAGGATGCTGAACCAGCCTGGCTATTAGGGAAGTCCACAGGGCCACTGCCGGACCAATTTGGCTACCAGATACGTCCTTGGGAGTTACCACAGTGCCTGGAGGGGTGAAAAAGAGGGACCAATTTGGCTACCAATTCCCTGAGGCCACCACTGTGGCTATCAGGCGGGTCCCCAGGGGCCACCATGGTGCCTGGAGGGGGAAAATGATGAATCAATTTGGCTACCAAACCCTCAGGGGCTGTGAGGTCCCCGAAGGGGAACTCGCTGAACCAGTTTGGCTACCAGGTAAGTCCCTGGGGCCACCCACCGCTGAACCAGTTTGGATCTCAGATAAGTCCCTGGGGACCACCGTAACGCCCAGAGGAGGATAAAACCGAACCAAATTGGCTACCAAGTCCCTGGAGGCCACCACGGTGCGTTGGGAAGGGAAAACCACCAACTTAATTTGGCTACCTCAGGGGCCACCTCGGTGCCTGGAGAGGGGAACAGCGATACAACCCCGTCTTTCTCCTTCCCTGCGGCAGGAGAACGGCACCAACGAGGAGATCCTCAACAGCCTGAAGCACGTGCGGCCTGGGGGGGGTTTTGAACCCAACTTCACCCTCTTCCAGAAGTGCCAGGTGAACGGGCAGGACACCCACCCCGTCTTCGCCTACCTGAAGGCCCACTTGCCCGCGCCGGTCGATGAGGAGGCTCATCTGATGACCGAGCCCCGTTTTGTCACCTGGAGCCCCGTACGACGTTCTGACATCTCCTGGAACTTTGAGAAGTTCCTGGTGGGGCCCGAGGGGGAACCGTTCCGACGTTACAGCCCCCGCATGGCCACCGTCCAGCTGGAGCCCGACATCCAGCGCCTGCTCAAGCTGGCCAAGTAGAAACCAGCTCCGCTGTCCCCACCACCTCCGGATGCCATCTCAGCTCTCTGCCGGGTGACGGTCCCCTCCGAAACTTCCCCAGGGAGGAGGGGGCTCGATGGGAGCAGAGGGCTGGGGTGACCCAGGTGGTGGCAATAAAGAGCCGGAGGGAGCGTGGCGGTGGCGGCCGCGTGGTTTGTGGGATGGGGACGGGGTCCCGGGGTGGCGGCTTCGGGAAGTGGCGCTGGGGCTGGAGCGGTGCCAGGCTGGCAGCGCCCAGCTCCCCGTCAGCATCGCCGGGGCTGGGTGCCAACAGCAGCAGCACTTCGCCCCAAGGGAGAGGATTTTGGCAGCTCACCCGGTGCCTTCCCACCCCAGGTGGGGCAGGGCTGGGTTAAAACCCCCAGGGAAATGGGGCTGGGGGGGGATGAGGGGACCCCACGCAGCCTCTGGCTGGGGAGAGGTGGAGGGAGAATAAAATCTTCTCTCAGGAGAACACTGGGGAGCGGAGTGGGCCAGAGCTGCTGTGGGGAGATGAATCCCACAGGCTCCCAGGAGGGGAAAAGCACCCCCCCTTGCGAGACCCTGCATCAGACCCCATCACCCTTCACCACCTACGGGGAGGGGGTGTGTCAGTCCCATCCTGAAATGCTCCCATTGGCACCACCAAGCTGGGACACGTCACGTTTATTGCCCCCGACACGCGGGTTCAAGGCAAGACGGGGTGGGCAGCCTTCTGGACACCATTTTGGGGTGACAACACGCTGGGCTCCCTTCACATCTTCAGCACAAGGAGGGCTCGGGCCAAGGACCCTGTCGGTGGGGTCAGGGCCGCGGGACAGGGGGGGTGGCGGAGGTGCCGCCGGGGCTGTGGGAGCATCCAGCGTTGGGCACCTGGCACGTCCAGGCTGGAGGGTTGGAGAAGAAAATCACGTCAGGAACCAAGCTGGCCCCAGAGACCCCCATGCCAGGGATCCCAGGATCTCCCACTAGGGTGGGGAGCAAGGAGGGAGGTCCTGGGGCACCCATGGGCTTGTGCCAGGGTTACAAACCGGCTTCAGAAGAGGGGTGTCATCTGTCGGGGGTCATCGGGCAGGATGCTGATGGAGTCCTCCGCTCTGCCGCAGAGCAGGCACAGCATGGTGTACTCCTGCCGTGGGACAGGAGGGGGGGGGACACTGCCACAGCCACACTCTGCTGCAGCCCCACACTGGGCACAGCCAGGGAAACCTGAGCCGGAGCTGGTACCTGATCCTTGATTGCAATCAGACCTGGGGGGATCTCATTTCGAGCCCCGATGGCTCCCCCTGAGCCCATTTTCCCTCCCCCCCGAGCCCATTTTCCAGCCTTGAGGTGCTGGATTAGGATCCGTGCCAGGGAGGAGGGCAGGGAGGGGGCCTCTCCACCACGCTGCAGCCACATCACTGCTGTTCCCATGCGTGGGAGGCCAGAGAGCAGGGCTGCCCCTCCCACAAAGCAGTGGCCAGTGCCAGGGGGCTCCAGGTAGCCCCGAGTGCAGAGATGTGGCTCTGAAACCTTCCGAGGCTAGCACAGAACCCCGGGGCTCGGCTCAGGATGATCCCAGAGCAGGAGAGGGGCTGTTGGGAGGCACAACCCTGGGCGTACCTGGTAGTCATCCACCACGCTGAAGGTGTACTCGTGGTGTGCGATCAGGTGGTGGCAGTTCTTGCACAGGTCTGTGGAGGAGAGGGGACAGCAGGTGACAAGGCTGAGAGGACAGAGCTGTTCCCTGAGGTATTTCCTCCTCCCCCCCACCAAACCCCTCAGGAACAAGCCCCCCACCCCACCTTGCTCCTGCCATCACCCCTTGCAGCACTGACCCCGCAGTCCCCAGAGTGGGTCCCAGAGCATCAAACCCCCTCCATCTTCCCCCCAGTCCCAGCACCTAATCCCCCTTAATGGCCACCCTGACACCCCCTCCCTCCCCAACACCGCCCCATTTCCCATGGGTGTCTCCAGGCCTACAACTCCCGCGGGGCAGCGCGCCATTCGCTCCAGCCCAGCCAGGACAGGCGGCGGCAGTGCACGCCGGTAGTTGTAGTTTGCTGAGGGAGCGGGAATGGCACCCATCCCCTAAGCTTTCCCATCGCGAAGACACCCCGGACAGTCTTTCCAACGGCTCCACGCTGCCTGAGTCCCAACACGGTAGAGCGGCTGTCGCCCCACACCTCCCAGCACCGCAGCTCTAGCGGAAGCAGCTCCTGGTTAAGAGGATTTCAAAAATCGGCACAGCTCCCGCCCTCACCCCATGGTCTGCCCCGGCTGCTGCTTGGAGCAGGGCCTGGACGTGGCCCACGGTATGGCCGCAGCCTTTTCTGTCTCCTCACCCACACCTGAACGCTGGGGGCCACTACCTATAATGTCAACCCGTTCCATCCTTATTCCACCACCTGCATGGATGGAGGTGTCTGTCACATTAATGAAGGCACAATGCTATTTCTTCCTGGTTTGCCTGACAAATTCACTCAACTGGGAGATTTTTCAAAGTTCTCTAAACTACTGCTCAGTTCAACAGACTGTTTTTAACGACTTTGCCTTCAGCCTACCACTTTTTATGAGGGTGTCGATAACCTAGAGTCGGACAGGGAAGTGAGCTGGGGACTGGCGCACACAGACGCAGCATTGTCTCCCACCACCCCTTTGGAAAAAGACTAGCATAGAAACAAGAAGCAAGTCAGTTTAGTTCACCATCTGGGAGCACACCTGAGAAATCTTACTATCAACTTACAAACGACTTCAGAACTAAGGTCAGTTTAAGATAACTGCAAGAAAGTTAACACACAAATGTCAGATTGGATTACTTGGAGCGTTTTGACAACTGCCTGGACAGCCAGTTTAGCCGCTTTGCACACAGTCACCCTCATGCTGTACCTCCAGACAACAGCACAAGGCAGACATCCCTCAGCACCAGTCTAACGTGGCAGTTGCTACCTATCCCTTGCAAGAGGGCAATTAGCAGTCTTGAATTCCCTAGACAGAAGAATCAAGATCTTGCCATTTTCTCAGATCCTGATGTGTATTTGAGTGCCTCCTCCTCCCGCATACTCCCCTTCTCAGAGCAGTCTTTGTATGCAGTGTTACTTCAGCAAGAAATTGCAATTTTCTGTGCCTGTTTGCAGGTTGTGATAGAAAACTGGATTTAATAGGAAAGGAAAGACACCCTTGTTTCTCACCTCCCTCCCCCACAAGGAAGGAGAAGTGCTGGAAAGAAGCATGTCATCCCTATCTATATACATTTTTTTTCTTGTGCTAGGGGATGAGCAGAGTTCACAACAGTGATACTGCATCAAGGCTGCAGAGGGTCTTCAACTTTGAACAAAGCACAGCAAGCTGTTCTCTGCTCATTCATCCCTCTACATATCCATGTAGAGTATCAGTGCAACCAGAAGTGGGATGATCTGGGAACTGAGCCTTTACCACCTTTCAGGACAATAGCAAGACTGGAAGTGCAGGTGAAAACCAGCCTGCAATAAGTAGCAAGCAGCACCTTGTCAGTCTCCTGGTTACCACCGTCTTCATCTCAGATCTGTTGTGAGTACCTTGTCCCTCTTATTTACTCAGGACTTCCAAACAGCAATAGAAGTCATCAGCCCTGTCTCAGAGAAATGGCAAAACACAAGACAACTCTGTGAAGGCATTGTTAAATCACACAGAAGCTAAAACGTAACCTTATTTGGATAGAATGCATCAGTTTCTAACTAATAATATCCTCCAGTAAAAAATATTATTTCTATTGCCATAAGTTGGGCTTTAAAAAAAAATCTGTTGTGCGTTTGCTTCTGCAGACTTTCCATGGTGGATATTTCCTTCCAAATGTCTTAAACTGGTTTTGGTGGTTTAATTTTTGTTTGTTTGTTTGTTTGTTTTTTGGTTTTTTGGTTTTGTTTTTGTTTTTGTTTTTGTTTTGTTTTTGGGGGTTTTGGGGGATTTTTTTGGGGTTTTTTTTGTGGGTGAAGGACATATTCAGGGATTGCTTGTAGATTCAGGGATTGCACAACCCTGAAGATCAGTTCTGCTTCCACCAGAATGAACAAAACTTTAGTAACAGATGGCATGTCACATCTTTTTTTGTAAATAAATTTCATAAAAATAAACTTTGTCACTTTGTAACTAATTGAGCTTAATGAATTCAACAAACAGTAATTTCAAAATTAATATAAACTTTTAATTTAACTGAATCTCTGAGGTTACCTGATATGAATTGGTTTTACAGAGACACAAATGTCCCACACCTGAAGAGTTTTATTTTGAGATGTCTGTAGTTAAATAAAGAGTAGAGAAAAAACTACACTGCCCCCTCATTTTGTTAATTTGACACACTATTTGTTGTAGTTTCAAGGATCCTCTTGTTTGAGAGACTTCTCCACGCATGAAAGAAAAAAGAAGTAAAACTGGCCAACAAAGTCTATGGGCAGATTTCAGGGAGCAGGAGGAAAGGGGAAAGAAAGGATTTCCAACTGAATTTTTATAGCTGGCTAGATTTTTAATTCCTAGGCCCTCTGCAAACACTGCCTACTCAGCAGATATGCTGTAAAGACTTGCTTTTGAACCACTGTCTCACTTTAAAATGTTTTATTCTTCCAAATTTAAAACTGAACCAAGTAACCTAAGGATCCAGGTGTGTTATTTTTATATTACCTGTACTGATTTTTCTTCTCTATGAAAATGACTTTCCAGCCAAGAGGTCACTTCTTACATGGATTTGTACTTGATTTTATAGAAGTGATTCCACTTTTCTGAACAAGGGTTGGATTGGAACTCCGAGGCTGATTGAGAGAAGAAGCTGAAGCTGTGAGGGATAATTTTGATTTGGTTAATTTTAGCTTTAGCTTTAGATATCCCAAGAAAATTTTAGGGAATCAGATAGTCAGTTACTTAAAAATGGCTCTGGATGTAAAGTCCAGCACAGTTTTGTTTGAAGCTACAGGAATTATTTACTGCTATTCTTTCTGTATGCTTCATCTCATTACTTTGAGGGTAAAGAGAAATTAAAATAGTCACAGATGCTTATGGTTTGATACCACAACCCCATCAAAATCTGACATTTTGAATTAATTTCTTTTGAACACACATTGGGGAGATTTAACTATCTTATTGAAACATTGCAAAATTGTTCATCACCAAAACCTCTTTATAATTAATCCCCAAAGGTGAAATTCACTCCTGTACAGACAGCTTTGCATGGCTCTTTGTCATATCAGTACTGCTTTGATGGAAACTGGGGGTAAAGATGAAGTATAATTAAAACAGTCTAACTTGAACCGTCAAAATGCTCTAGTAAGCCTTTTGTAGATGCTGCTCTAAAGTGAATACATCCTGAAGTGGTGAGCTCCCTCTCTCTTATGAACACAATTTGTAAACCTGGAAATTGTCACTGTCTTGGTAAAACAGAAAGAGTTAAATGATGAATTGTCTGATAGCTTTATGAATGAGTATTGCAGAGAATCATTCGTACTTGAAAGATATACTACAGCAGAAAGTAGAAGGGTAAAAAAAAAAATTACACTAGAGGAAATTTCACCATAACATGATCATTTAGATACAGGATCTAGCCAAAGTGAATACGGGTTATTTAGTAATCAGTATAAAAATTAGATTGCCAATACATGACCACTTAAACCTATTTTCAATGTCCATTTTCTGTCAATTCAGCACACTATAAAGAACTCAGAGATGCTTATGAGATATACTACTTTCTTTTGCAGTGCCAGATGTAGGAAAAATGTAATTTTATGTGTTCAATTATATACGGCATTTAAAACAAAATAATAATTTTTTCCTCACCAATCAGCGAGGTTTTGATCTTAAAAACCATTAGGGGACTTAGCACCTAGCTTCCATAGAAGAAGGTCTGAGAAGCAAACTCCCCAGTTCTGTTCAGTTTTTTTTCATTCTTTGAAGGCAAAATCCCTGTGGTCACTCCTGAAAACACATTCATACAAAGTATTTAAGTTGCTCTAGAGGTGTCAACATAAAGTGGAGTTTGAAGTCAGGAGCTGTAGAAGTACACATATCTGAAAGCAACAGGATCTTCCAGGCATAATCTCTTCCTTAGATTCAGACTGTGATGAGTGAACAGCCAGCACAGATAGCAGTTTTGTGAAAGTCTGAAAAGATGTAAAAAACACAACCTCATTATCTAGAATACCATGAATTTCAGAGATTTAAACTGGTACACTTTACTGTAAAACAGTGTGTCTGTGTAGGTTGGCAGCCTCCAAAAGAGAGGTAAGCACAAACAGCTAGGGAATGATAATTATTTTCCACTGCATCCAGATTTGTATGGTTTGAGACATTACTGCTCCATCTACGATTTCACCTACTGCCAGCAGATACATCTACTATTCAAAGTTTGAAATACAGCCTTTTCTTTTTCCCTCAGTTAGGGAAGAAGGTAACCTCCAGTAGAAGAAGCTGAATCAACAGCTGTAGTGCAGTACGGCAAGAGCACTGAGAGAGGGGCCATCCCATTATCTACCACCTCCCTGGCTGTGGTGGCAAGCAGCACAGCCCAGGAGAAAAAAATCTGCCTACTCTAATAGTTTAGACTTTGAATATTCATAACAACTTGCATCAGTGTGAAGTTACACAGAAATATCTTCAAAATCCAGATTTATTTTTTTTTAAAAGCTAAAATCTTTCATAGTTAGTTGCTGACATCTGGGTTAGGGGCCCTGTTAGCCTTGGACCTTAAATCCAAAATGTATCCTTGCATTGTCATCAGTTCTAGTAGGGAAATGAAAGCTCAAACTCAAAGAGCAATTGGAGAAGTTTTCATTTCACATAAAGGTGAAAATGTGATCTTTTTAACAGGACAGAAAAGTCAGGCAACTACAGGTCTACTCATTGGCTTTTGGTTCACCATGAAGTAGTAATATTTGCAAGCATTCAAGGCCCCTGAGGTTTAGTCCTTTTTTCTGTGCTCCTAGAAAATTCAAAATAGTTTACAAATGGTGATGAATGGAGAGGTTATAATTTAATACCAAATATCTTACAGATGAAGAAAGAAATGTCACTTATTTACATCTGAAATCTTGGTATATAATATTTGGTGTTCCGTGACTGCGTATTTCAACAATATATACAACTAAAAGTGCTGCTGTGTCCTAATCACAGGGTCTGCTTTTGTGAATCTCATCAGCATTAGCTGATGGCACTATCTTTCAACATGTGTGCATAATTGTATCTATGCACAGGTTAACAGAAAGCTAGCAAAACTGAATTTCTAAGAGTATGATAACATTTTTTACCCCAAATCTGCTCCTTGAATTTTGACCTAAAGAAAAATACCAGAAAATTCATAAAGTGAAGCTTTCCTCAAGTAGAAAAGCGGCACTAAGCCAATCAGGTCAGTGCTATATTTGTGCCCCTGTCACTGACCTAATTCTAAGTATATGAAACATGATTATTGCAGGCAGATGACCATTTCTCACAAACATCTTTATCCTTTGTATAGGAAGGTAAAAAATGAGAAAATGCTTCTTATCATATGTTCTAGGAGTAGTGCTCTTAAAGCCATGAGAATCTAAATAGGTAAACCAAAGATTTTATCTGGCCGGATGTTTGCTTATCAGACTAATTAACTTAGAGAAAAGCAGCCAAGCTTTCAAGAACACAAGTATTCTTCATGTCCTCTCTGCTTTAACTATGCTACCTGATGTAATAGAGATGTCACTTCAACATATCAAACTGGCCTTTTTTTTTGTAGCAAGCAAGAATTATAATAAAACTCTACAGTAATTGTTTATAAAATAGATGCACTCCATTTTACATGTATATTTAAAACTTGAATAGACATCGCTGTTTATACCATTTTAGAATACACAGTGAAATTTTCATAGGTTATTTTCAGATCTTTGTTTATTATTACTCTTTAGAGGCTAACAGTCTGGTGATATTGTGGCCAAAGGGCCATAATCTCATCACACACATGTTCTTCTATGCAAAAGCACATGTTTATGAAAGCTACATTACATTTAGACTTACCCCTAGAGGTAAAAAAATAATTAAAATCACACAACTTTTATGGTGAGCTGAACAGGTTCGATCGGAATAGAATCCAAAATGTTACTTTACAGAATTGCTTCTCAAAGCAGAGCTACATTTCAATGCACAGCAAGGTAGAAGAAGTAGGACTTCAAACAATACAGATTTGTAAGGTGAAACCAAATACTAATATGTAAACTACATGAAAGACTCTATGTTGTTATCTTATAAAAAATAATTAGAATACTTTGCAACTAGAAATATAGCAACTTCTGTTCAGTACTCATTTAAAGCATTTATTATTCTTAAAGTGTTCTTGTGATATATAACATGTGATATATCCTATGTTTCAGTACTAGCCTGGCAGAAAAAGGTGTGTAAGTGAAAGAAGGCAGCTTAAAATGACAAAAAATAACAAATTAGTCTTCTATAGATAAGACTGCTGTTTTAACATGTCATTATTTGACTATTAAAATTAAATTTAGAGAGAAGGTAAAATCCAATATATACTCCTAAGTGATGTCTCCATAGCGCTATCTATCAAATATGGCTGTTTTTTCCTTCCGTTTAAACTGTTATCCTATGTTCCACAGAGCTGAGTAATGTCACTCACTCTCTCTAAACTTTCCCAAGTGGCCAAGTAATTTAAGTATGCCATCACCAGAGCAACTCTGCAGCTGAAAATATACTGCTATTAAACCCGGAGAGAATAGATCACTAATTGCAGCTTAATATTAGAGATAGACAATGAAATACTGAGCCAGCCGTCAGAGCATGTTCTGGTAATCCAAACTTATGCTATTAATGAAAAGACAAAAGGCTCTACTATCTTCATGAATGACTTTTACAATTACACTAGCTAAGAACTTTCTAAAACTAGGTAATACAATGGTTCCTAATTCTGCTGTACACAACAGATTAATTATTATTTAAGCTAGGAAATAATTTTTTTTATCCCAAACCTACCCTTCCTTGAGTGGAATGTTACACTGGGTGGTTTCCCTGTATGACAGGAGTGCCAACAGAGCATGTGACAAGACACAACACATGTGGAGCATCAGAGGATATGATTTCTTGGAGTATTGCATAAGCAGCATCCCTTTCACAATCTAACTGCCCCCTTAGAGTAATTCCCCATGAAGGAGAGTACTAGGGTACTGTCTCAGTTTTCTAGCATCTCCCCAGGAGTGGATGTATGTGTGCTTCTGGAAGGAGGAAGGTGTATGCCTATAACAGGTTATTGGTTTTTGGTTTTACTGCAGAAATTCATGTTTTGGAGTCCATTGCACCTCTCTCCAGCTGCGGTTTCCAGCATAGGCTGTGATTTTATAGCCAACCTAACCAGTATCCACCATGGGATGTAGTAAGTAATGAGACTGAATGGCTCATTGGTCACTTGAGTAAAGCAGTTTATTTCCTGTAACATCACTTGCAGAATTACTGCCTCTTGAAGTAGAACTCTTCGTGACTTGATTTAGAGCAACTATTTTTATTACATCTATAAGCTTCATCTTATCAATTTTATGTATAACCTTTATTTTAGCTGAATTGTCTATGCTTTAGGTTATGTTATCACCTGAATCACCCACTCAACTCCCTTCTCCCTCCTTTCCCACTAATTGAATTTCTTCCATTTTCAAATGAAACATTTCAAAATAAAAAAAAAAAAAAAAAAGGAGAAAACATTGTTGATGGAATTCACTACCCTTTTAGAAAAATAAACAGAAAGCAACATGATTTCTCAGACCCAAAATAATATGAAAATAAGGACCTGGTTATTCTTTAAATGTAACTATTTCGCTAGCTAGATCAGTGCTGTGGAGTTTAGTTTGCTATGGCCTTCTACTGCTTCACTGCATTCTTGAAATGTTTGGGTTTTTGTCTGCTGGTTCTCAATAGGTATCTTTTAATGTGGTTTTAATCAAAATGTGCTGCAAAAGGACTGAAAATACTATTTCTATTTTGCAAAGTCAGTTAATTCAATACAGCCAAGATATTTTCTTATTATCCTTTGTCCTTTTCATGCCTAGATTTTAAAATCAAATGCATGGAACTATTTGTTCATGTTACTTCTCAAGTAGCTTTTAAAAAAATTGATTTTATTATTTACTTACATTGTCTGATTTTCACATGAATTTAAAAAGAGTATTTTTGTATTAGGTTAATTCAAACAAATTAACAGAACAATTATAGGTTCACATTAAATATTCCTTTTTGGGACTACATGAAGTAATCCCCTCAGCTAGTAAAAAAATGAAGTGACAGTGGGCTGAATATGACAGACTGAACAGTCCCTTATTGGATTCCTGCTGAGAAAAGCAGACAGCAGAGTAGATCTACTGCAGTTCATAAGAAAAAAGCATAATATTGCTGTTATCCTTTCCCATAATTTGATCATCCCTGAAAAGGCCTTTTTCACTCCAAGTATTCATGGGTTCAGATGTGAACAGAATTAATCTTTTCCTTCTCTATCTTAAGGAAGTCTACTTCCTCTAAAAATGCTAACATTTGTTTCTTCCCTTTCCTCCCCTTGTTTAAAAATGTGTTTAAGTTCCTACCATTTTTTCTGAAGGATGTTTTCATAGCTGGGTATCTATATTCCCTGTCAATGCCTCCCCACAGTGCAGAGCAAAATGGCTAAGAAACTGGTGTGGATTTAAAAGTGCTATAATCACTTCAGAGTAATACTGGGATCTTGCTCCTTCAAGTTTGGGCACAGTGCCACATTGGTTCAGATATATTCCTTCTCCATCCTGTCTTGCTATTGTATTACTTTCCACTGCAAATTTTCTTGCCTTTCTGCTTAGGGTTGAATTAAAGCATGTTCTCAACCTTTTCTGCACTATTATGTATGCAATAGCCTCATTCATAGCCAAGAGGCTCCTGTTTTCACTGATTCTACTCTCTTGGGCTTAAAGAAATAACAGAATTTGTAATGTGAGTGTGAGAGCTGGCAATGTTATGATCTTTAAGGTAGGGACTTTATCTTAATATGAAAATAATAAGAATGTAATGAAATATATACAAATATAAATAAATCCAGTATTGAAACTAACCCCTCTGATGGTAATTACATCACTGTCACCACTGATCCTGTGGGCAGGAACTGGGGAATTCCCAGACTTGAGTCAGAGGCAGATGGGAACTGGATTCGGGAACTGGATTCAGGAATGCACAGGTTAGGATTGAAGGCAGAATGGATAGAGTCCTCATTGGATTCTGGCCATTGAAGAAGAGCTTGACCCTTGTGATCTCTCAGCTTTATACTGAACATGATGTCTATGGAATGGAGTATATTGTTGGTCAGTTTTGGGTCTCCTGTCCACTCCTCCTTACAAGGTGTGTCCTCTTAATGACTGCACCCCTGATGTGGCACACAAGATTTAGCAGTGACCTTGCTCTGCATACCAATCCATGGTAGCAACTATAAACATTGAACGTTATCCCTGCTAGAAGCAGAAGTGCAAAAAAATACCATTAACTTCAGAAGGTGCAGTTAGTTAGAAGAGACTTAGCTGAAAAGTAACTGTGATGAACAGAATTAGTTCTGTTCTAACTCAAACCAGGACACGAGGTTTCATACCGAGTACCTTTCATTCCACACTAGAGTATTGAGGGAGCTGGCAGAGGATCTCGCCAAGCCTCTCCCCATCATTTATCAGCAGTCCTGGTTAACAGGGGAGTTCCCAGATGGCTGGAGGCATACCAATGTGATGCCCATCTAACAGGAAGGGCTGGAAGGAGGATCTGGGGAACTACAGGCCTGTCAGCCTGACCTCAGTACCCAGAAAAATTATGAAGAATTTCATCTTGAGTGAACTCACATGACAACTGTAGGACAGCCAGGGGATCAGGGCCAGACAGCATGGGTTCAGGAAAAGCAGATCCTGCCTAACCAGCCTGATGTTGTTCTTTGACCAGGTGACCAGCCTAATGGATGAGGGAAAGGCTGTTAACATTGTCTACCTGGACTTTAGTAAAGCATTTGACACTCTCTCCCACAGTGTTCTGCTAGAAAAGCTGGCAGCTCATGGGTTAGACAGGTGGACCCTTCGCTTGGTTAAAAACTGTCTGGCCAGCCAGTACCAGAGAGCTGTGGTGAACAGAGTTAAATCCAGTTGGTGGCCAGTCACCAGTGGTGTCTCCCAGGCCTCAGTTTTGGGGCTAGTCTCGTTCAATGTCTTTATCAAGGATCTAGATGAGGAGATTGAGCACTTCCTCAGCAAGTTTGCAGATGACACCAAATTGGGTGGGAGTGTTGAACTGCTCAAGGGTAGGAAGGTGCTGCAGAGGGACAGGATGGATCGATGGGCTGAGGTCAATGGGATGAGGTTAAACAAGGCCAAGTGCCAGGTCCTGCACTGTGGTGACTACAACCCCAGGCAACGCTACAGGCTTGGGGCAGAGTGGCTGGAAAGGTGCCCAGAGGGAAAGGACCTCGGGGTGCTGGTTGACACCTGGCTGAACATGAGCCAGCAGTGTGCTCAGGTGGCCAAGAAGGCCAACAGCATCCTGGCCTGTACCCGAAATTGCATGTCCAGCAGGAGAAGGGAAGTGATCATGCCCCTGCACTTGGCACTGGTGAGGCCACACCTCAAGTACTGTGCTCAGTTCTGGGCCTTTCATTCCAAGAAAGACATTGAGATGCTGGAGCAAGTTCAGAGAAGAGCAGACAAGCTGGTGAAGGGTCTGGAGAACAATTTCTATGAGGAGAGGCTGAAGGAATTGGGATTGTTTAGTCTGAAGAAGAGAAGGCTAAGGGGAGACTTTATTGCTCTCTACAACTACCTGAAATGAGATTGTAGTGAGGTGGGTGCAGCTTCTTCTCTCGAGTAAATAATGACAGGACTAGAGGAAATGGCCTCAAGTTGCACCAGGCGAGGTTTAGGTCAGATATTAAGAAGAATTTCTTTGCCAAAAGAATAGTCAGGCGCTGGAAGGGGCTGCCCAGGGAGAGGGTGGAGTCACCATCCCTGGAAGTATTAAAAAAATGTGTAGATGAGGCACTTCAGGACATGCTTTAGTGGGATGGTTGAGGTGTTGACGGTTGGACATGGTCATCTTAGAGGTCTTTTTCAACCATGAGAACTCTGTGATTCTGTGAACTGGTTGTACAAGGCCAGGTTGGACAGGACTATGAGCAACCTGGTCTAGTGGAAGGCATCCCTGCCCATGACAAGGGGATTGCAACTAGATGATCTTTAAGATGGCTTCCAACTGAAACCATTTCTATGATTCTCTGAATATTTTTGCGTGATTATTTGCAATAGATTATTTGAAATTACATCTTTTCACTGCTAGGAACAGTATTTCTTATCAGTGAAAATATTATGTTTTTAAACATCCTCCATTTCCTTTCTAGGAAAGGAAAGGTTAGGAAGAGCATACTAGCTGCAATATAGATAGGCTCTATCTGTGATAGAATTTTCACCGTGCTTTCAGTGATATTAGGACTTCTAGTGGAGACACTTTTCTGTTTGGTGTAGCCTTACCAGGTGTGGCCTGCAAGACAGGAGTTTTTAGGGTGAAGCCAGTCAAGGTCAGTGCAACTTGCTATGATGCACAAGTAACTTTGCATATAGAGTGCTACTTTGAGTGTACAAATTCACCAGCACAAAATCCCCACTCCCTAGTGCTTATCAGATTTCCCTTACCACAGCTATCATGTTTTCTCCCTGGTGATCACCATTCTCCCCACAAAGGGTCCCTGTCTAGGTATGTCAGAGCTTCAACGAGATTTGCACCCTCCAGCACTGGAAAAGGTTGTGCAAGCAGGAACTAAAACTCCTCTCCCCTTATTTTCGTAT
Source organism: Megaceryle maxima (assembly GCA_024605025.1). Taxonomy (NCBI): domain Eukaryota; kingdom Metazoa; phylum Chordata; class Aves; order Coraciiformes; family Cerylidae; genus Megaceryle; species Megaceryle maxima. Next base: position 17,360 of record JANHGN010009659.1, read on the forward strand.
GCAGGTAATCAGGCAGTTAAGTGTAGGGGAAACTGATAAAGCATGTTATCTCCCAAAGATTTAAGCTAATTCTGTGCCCACTGAGGGGATAACAGTACTACCTCTGTGTAATTAAAAACATTTCTCAAACTTAACCAAACAGGCCAATTCTAATCTTTCTGTTTTTTGGCTCTGCAGAGCTAAATGCAGTCACAGTATTCTGTTTTTGTTTTGTTTTGTTTTGTTTTTTCTTCTGACACATTCTTCTATTATTCTCAGCTGCTCAAAACATTTTGTTAAAACAGCCATAGTTTCTCTTGGTAAAGATACCTAAGAGGACTGTTTTAACAGCTCCATGTGTATTCAATTATGAAAGCAATTAATGTAGTCCATGTCTAGATTAACTGCCATCTGTGGCCTGATTGTTAAATTTGAATACTTCTGATCAAATTTGTCATAAACAAAGTCTTGTACACATGTGACTCAGTGACATATCAATGTTGACCAAGGACATCTTGATATGAAGTGACTTCAAGATGAAATGATTTATGTTTTAGAGTCAAATTTATTAAATGAATGTAAGAAAAATAAATCAGGTTTATATGGAGCCTCAGAAATATTTTGGGTATAACACTAAGCCTCTCAGAAGTGAGTGGAAGCAGAGACGTGTTTCTATATTACAGTCACAAAGTAAGCAATATTTTAGAGTTATATTTTATTTTATTTTATTATGGTCCTTGCTGGCCTGTTTTCTAGATTCTCAACACACTTAAAAATGAAGAATGACAACAGGCAGCAGAATTAAAAAAATATCTCAGAAGTGAAATAACAGAAGTAAAATTACTTCAGTTAAAGGATCCTCATTAATTACTTTCCTGCTAGAATATATCTGTCTGAATCACATTAGCCTTTCCAGAGGAACTCATTGGGTCCGTGCTGTTGGCCCTGGCTTTTTGTGACTGTTGCTGCCTAGAATATGGTTCTCCATTTTGTAGGAAATGCTTTTGTTTCTTTTTTTTCCTATAAATGTTCAGTCTTCCAATGGCTGTACTGAGAGCCACATTTTATTTAATAAACTGGGTGCAGTGCAATAAGCTTATTCTCACCATCCTTGACAAATGCAACAATTTTTGCATCAGATGCAAGTTTTCATCTTTGGGATTTTCTGTTTGCTTTCAGATCATTAAAGACAATTTCAGAATAGAAATTCATTTTTTAATGTATCAAATAGTGTTGGAGCCTTCTGTCAACCTTTAGTGAGGCCTGCTAATTAGAATTATTCAGTAAGCATTCCCTATTAACCACTACATTGTCAGATGCTTCACATCTTCAAGTGAGGTTTAAAAATATTGTGCTGTATTTCTAATAAAACGTCACTCAAGACAAAGTCAAATACAAAAGTAGAGAAGGTCACAATTTATAAATTGTCCCCTCATTATTTCAGCAGTCAATAACTTTTTATGTGGTTTAATGTTGAAAGAATGGTAATTATGTAGCACATGAAATATTTTCCAAAATGTAGAACACAGGTCAGAAGTGCTCTAGTGTAAAACACGTGAAATTTCATTCACTAATATCCATTAAGACCTTCTCCTCTAAAGGTATGTAAAGTTTCTTCTCCCATTTATTTCATCTCTCATTTGTCAAGATGATGTTTAAGGCATCACATCCAATTTGATTTTGGTTTTCTCTTGTATGCTTCAAAGTGACCCTTCATACAGTGTTTGATGCAACTGTTCTAGCCAACCCAGGAATTTGCTGTATCATCTACAGCTAGAATGTACTCTTGGAAGTACAGCTGTGCTCCCATTAGAAGCAGAAAAGGTGATGTAGTAGATCCATGTAAAGATATAAACTGAAGTGATGGTGGTGATTCCAGACATAGGAAAATGGTCACCCTTTTGGTCATCTGGAAAGACATTTCCTCTTAGTTACAGATGTATACAGTCAAACAATAACATGCCTTGGAATAGGCAACTGCATTTAAAACAAGTCTTCTGGAGCCAATATGTTTCCTTAAAATGCCAGTTTATAACATTAAAAACAAACAAACCTTAAAGGTGAAGAAACAGTTCAACTTCATGGAGAACCTGGATGACCTGCAGAAACAAAGCCATATGCAGATATACACACATATTCCTATGTACACACACATAAGCCAGTAACAGTCCCTCAACATGCAAGCAAAGCTCAGTATCAAAATGAAAGTCAAAAGAAAGGAATATTGAAACATAATATTAAACATTTTTTCCTCTTCACATTTATAAATATGACAACATCAGGGAGACAGGGGAGTGTGGTCTTACCAATTCAGCAAAAATATATAAAGAAAGGGTCATTATGATGAGTCTTTTACTACTGTATATTGAGAACAACTTTTACTTCTTTGTATAAGACAGGCAAGACTAGTAAGGAAATCCTCTTGGTACAAGCTGTACAAACCTCCAAGCTGCATAAGCTTCTTGAGGTTTCATTTTAGTGAGCTTTCATTTAGTGTCTTTTGATATAGCTTGCATGACAAATGATGACTTAAAAATCACTTTTTCTCAAAATACTAAGTGATCTGGTAGTCATCTTGCTTCTCTCCCTGAGGATGAGTAAGGATCCTGAAGTCCATGGAGAGGTTGCTTGAGGATCTGCTAACTTGCTTCTAACATAACTAATGCTCTTATCTCCAGCTGATACTCTGGGCTTCACAGGCAGTTATCAGCAGAGATATAT